>PIJE02000463.1:4074-21938 GCA_002895965.2 Coryphaenoides rupestris | reverse complement strand
TAGACTCCACCCAATCTGCTCAGGTGTGCTGCATTATTCCTGCTGGTGACTCCACCCACCTCTACCTGCAGACAGAAGCAGAGAACCAGCAGAAAGAAGAACACCACAATACAACAAGGCCACCTCTGAGGCCGTAACAGCCTACATATTTGTATATTTTAACTGTAAATTTGTAAATCCGTTAGTTTATTTTTATCATTCTGTTGTTTTCCATGTTGTTTTATTGTACTGTATCGCTATGTAACCTGGCACAAGAATTTCCTTCGGGATTAATAAAGTTCTATTCTATTCTATGCACCAATTTCACAAATGCACATTCGTTGTTTGTGAGACGCATGTGTGGGCTTAGGCTGCTCCAGGCTGGTTGGACATCATTGTAAAGGTAAATAAACAGGTTTTCCAACAATATAAAATACAATGGCAATTTACAACAGCAAAATAATTGACCAAACACACATTTCCAAACTTTTCTTTCCAAGTTTAGTACCCTGTAACAAGAATACTGTGAAATATACAGTCAGTGTCTGGCAGCAATTAGCAAGTAGGTTTCTGCAGTACATTCCACAGTATGCTTACTGTAAATTGAATCACAGTACCAAATTGTATTACAGTAATTGTTGGGAGTTGTGGATGTATTAATCTTGTGGGCCAGTAACTTTCCACTCTGTTGTGTGGCCTACGTGACTAGTTAGCTTCACTCTTATCTGTTTGCCCTGGGAGGCCTCTGAGACGCACTCGCAGGTGTTGTTGTGGGAACATGTTGCCTCTTCTATCTGGACTGGCTGTCTGGCGGAGGGAACGGGAAGGTCTCAACGTGAGACCTTGCTGTCCCTGCTTCCTGGTCTGTTGCATGGAGACCCACATCTCTGTGTGGGTCACGTGAGGCCGTGGTATCCCTGCTTCAAGTTAACTGTCTGTCTGTCTGTTACATATCCACGTGGGGCCTGGGGTCCTGGCGTCTCCGGATTGGCTGTCTGGGGAGTACATGTAAAGCATGCAAAGCAGATAGGGAGGCAAGGTCTCACGTTGACCTCCCATTCCCAACTTCGACGACAATGACACTCGAGGACAACACCATCTCAGAGGCCTCCCAGGGCTAACAGATAAGAGTGAAGCTAACAAGTCACGTAGGCCACACGACAGAGTGGAAAGTTACTGGCCCACAATATTAATACATCCACAACTCCCAACACAAATATCCCCTCCAAAAAACAGGACCCGTTGCTAATTCCTGGTACTAAATGGACTGAAGATTTCCCGGGAATCCCGGGATTCCGGCGAGCAACCCTAGTCCCCACCCCCCAGACAGCCAATCCGGAGACGCTAGGACACCAGGCCCCACGTGCAGGGCCGGATTAAGAATTCAGAGGCCCCTGGGCCAGACTCTTGTGGTTGTGGAGGCCCCCACACACATACACGTGCACGCATGTACGCAATACACTACTAGCATACTATTTGTTGGAAACTCCTGTACTTGTGCAGGATTTACACTGACAGGCTACAGCATACAACGTTCAGGACAATATCAACACCTGTAGATAGCTTCATACAGGATTTACACAGGCTACAGCATATAATCACATATTTCAGGACAATATACCTGTAGATAGCTTCATACAGGATTTACACAGGCTACAGCATATAATCACATATTTCAGGACAATATACCTGTAGATAGCTTCATACAGGATTTACACTGGCAGGCTACAGCATATAATCACAACTTTCAGGACAATATACCTGTAGATAGCTTCATACAGGATTCACACCACATGATGGTATAAGCAAGGCATTAGCCCAACTGTGTCACTAGGTTTTGCTGTTGCAGCCAACAGTACTCAAATATGCAAATACAGCCTACTGGTGTTCTACCTCTACCAACAGTTCTATGATTGACTCACTCACACACACACACACACACTGTAATGGGAAATTGCATTTCAGGCCTTACTTCCTGTTGGTATTACAACAGGCAATCTTGGTAAATTATATGGCAGGAGGAGACTCCTTCCTGGACCAGTCATAAATGAAGGTGACGACTGGTCATGCAGATAAGCAGCTGGGGAAGAGGTTAAATCTGGTGAATGTTTATACAGGGGGAGAGGTCCCTTGGGCAGGAAATCCCACCCCATGTCGGCTAGGTGTTCGGAGGTCAAAGGGGATGGGGTTTATGGCTGACACCAGAACCCCCGGGGGTGTAAAATGGCCTTAAAAGCCACATGGAAATGTCTGTTGGTACTCACTCTGCTAGAGAGGAGTCTGGTGAATGCATTCATTAAAATACTCTTAATTTCTACAAGTATTGTGTTTACTTCAGTTTGAAGATCTCATTGCCCTAGATGCAATTATTGAATTGCCACGACAACACACACACACACACACACACACACACACACACACACACACACACACACACACACACACACACACAGGCTAGGATCAATTCATTCTGCATATTCAGCAAATAATAATACCTGTATTTCCTATCATACAGGATTTCCACCATATCACACATCCTGGCATAGAAACACAATGACACAACAATAATGTTTTCCAAAAACAACCAATGCAATTCTTTCTTTCCCTTTCCTGTTTAGATTTTGTTGGGAGTTGTGGATGTATTGATCGTGTGGGCCGGTAACTTTCCACTCTGCTGTGTGGCCTACGTGACTAGTTAGCTTCACTCTTATCTGTTTTCCTCGGGAGGCCTCTGAGACGCACTCGCAGCTGTTGTTGTGGGAACCGGTTGCGTCTTCTATTCTGACTGGCGGTCCCACGCAAAGGGCTCAGACGTGAGGACCTTGCAGTCTCTGCACCTTTTGTGTGGCACGGGAGGCCATGATATCCGTGCTTCAAGTTAACTGTTTGTCTGTCTGTTACATCCCCACGTGGGGCCTGGGGTCCTGGCGTCTCCGGATTGGCTGTCTGGGGTGTGGGGACGGAAGGGTCTCCATGGACGGCCTTTGGTTGTCCCTGCTCCCTGAATGTCTGTCTTGGAGGCGTTTCCTAT
This sequence comes from Coryphaenoides rupestris, assembly GCA_002895965.2. Lineage (NCBI taxonomy): Eukaryota > Metazoa > Chordata > Actinopteri > Gadiformes > Macrouridae > Coryphaenoides > Coryphaenoides rupestris. Next base: position 18,928 of record PIJE02000463.1, on the reverse strand, counting down.
GGTCTGTTGTGTCTATATGTAGAATGCTTCTCTTTCTCCCATGCAAACTGTATATATGCTCTGTGTATGTAAATAAACTTTGAATCATTCCTGGTGAGACTGCCTTGTGTCACATTGATTCCCGAGCTCGCTGCTTTGCTACAGACAATCCAGAACCTGAACCTGAACTCCAGCCACAATAGATGACCGCTCGAAACTGCGCATAACAACTTGGTGTCAGAAGTGGGATACTGGACAGAGGTAAGTTTCAATCTTATTTTTAATAAGAATTGTGCTTACTCTCTCCGGTATTCCCAATTAGGATCTAAATGCGCATAAAAATAAAATAAAAAAAATAAACATAAAAATAAATAAGACAAAATACAATAAAATAAAAAAAAATACAATAAAAGAAGAATCCCCGATAGGAGTAGCTATCCTGAATCGGATACCCAGTGTAGCTGGATCTATATTGGAAGCCCGGTCTCTAAGAGACGCGGATGCCCGGTCTGCGGGAGACGCGGATGATCGGACTCAGAGGTAACATGCCTGAACCGGATGCCTGGTTGTAGAGGTTTAATTCCTACAAGGGAAGCCCGGTCTCAGAGAGGCACGGTGAACAGAAAAACACATATAGCATCATCAGCTAATGCGACACACCCACATGGACAAAGGCCTGTGGTATCTCCATTGAGACCACAGATGAATGTGCAAGTAGTAAAGACGACTAACACACCTGTAATTCCTACACATTTGCAGTCTATTCCCTCCATCATATGGGCAGAACATAAGAGCCAAACCGGTTCCATTGATTGTACTCCATACGAGGCATCATTGAGACATAAAGAACCCGTCTTCTGCAAACAATATCCAGCTCCACTTTCCCACCGTTTTACTTTTTTATCCATGTTTTTTTCGTCTCTTACTCTTAGGTAGCCTACTTGATAAACTTTCAGCGCCAAGTACAAGGTATCCTATTCTCGTGGTCACCTGACCTGACCGTGGGACTTTTGGACGTGTCACGTCACCCTCATTATCGTCACGATACAGTCAGCAAACCAATCAATCATATTTTTATTTGCAAATAAAGTAGGTATAACTTGGTTTGCATTTCAACACACACTCAATTATCCCCCCCCCACCAAAATAGTGTGGAGACCATCGAAACCAACTGGAGACAACGCTGGATCTGATTGTTTGTCTCCATCGGCCCGTTGCTATGTTCGTTACTATGTGATGACACGACATCCCGGCCCGGCCCCACGTGGATGTAACAGACAGACAGACAGTTAACTTGAAGCAGGGATACCACGGCCTCACGTGACCCACACAGAGATGTGGGTCTCCATGCAACAGACCAGGAAGCAGGGACAGCAAGGTCTCACGTTGAGACCTTCCCGTTCCCTCCGCCAGACAGCCAGTCCAGATAGAAGAGGCAACATGTTCCCACAACAACACCTGCGAGTGCGTCTCAGAGGCCTCCCGGGGCAAACAGATAAGAGTGAAGCTAACTAGTCACGTAGGCCACACGACAGAGTGGAAAGTTACTGGCCCACAAGATTAATACATCCACAACTCCCAACAATTACTGTAATACAATTTGGTACTGTGATTCAATTTACAGTAAGCATACTGTGGAATGTACTGCAGAAACCTACTTGCTAATTGCTGCCAGACACTGACTGTATATTTCACAGTATTCTTGTTACAGGGTACTAAACTTGGAAAGAAAAGTTTGGAAATGTGTGTTTGGTCAATTATTTTGCTGTTGTAAATTGCCATTGTATTTTATATTGTTGGAAAACCTGTTTATTTACCTTTACAATGATGTCCAACCAGCCTGGAGCAGCCTAAGCCCACACATGCGTCTCACAAACAACGAATGTGCATTTGTGAAATTGGTGCATAGAATAGAATAGAACTTTATTAATCCTGAAGGAAATTCTTGTGCCAGGTTACATAGCGATACAGTACAATAAAACAACATGGAAAACAACAGAATGATAAAAATAAACTAACGGATTTACAAATTTACAGTTTTGAATGTACAAATATGTAGGCTGTTACGGCCTCAGAGGTGGCCTTGTTGTATTGTGGTGTTCTTCTTTCTGCTGGTTCTCTGCTTCTGTCTGCAGGTGGAGGTGGGTGGAGTCACCAGCAGGAACAATGCAGCACACCTGAGCAGATTGAGTGGAGTCTACAAAGCCGAGCTGCTTCCTTTGTTCACTCTCTTCTCCTGACCTGCAGACTGCCACAGCCGGTTTTGATTCTTCTGTTGGGACTCTTATACCTTTACATTCACACTCACACTTACACACCCACACGCATACACACACACACACACACACACAAATTCTTTGTATAGAATATTGCACATGATAATGAGAGGAGATGAGAGGTAGTGTTATAAATAGTATTTATAGACATGATAATAATAATAATAATAATAATAATAATAATAATAATAATATAGCACATGATAGAGTGAGAGAGAGAGTAGACAAAGAGAGAGAGAGAAAAGAAAGGAAGAGAGGAGAAACAGAGAGAGAGAGAGAGAGAGAGAGAGGAGAGAGAAGAAGAGAAAGAGAGAGAGAGAAGTGGGTGGACCAGTAGTGGCGAGGATGGTGCTCCACACCATGCTTCACGGCAGACGCAGAGAAAGTGGGCTGAGTGAGAGCTGGGAACCCGGCAAGTAGACGGTGGAAGTCATCTGAGGCGGAGAGCATGCTAGACAGTCGGATGGAGTTAGCCCCGCTGAGCGTGCACGTATAAGAACAAAACGTGACGGCATCAATCAAACGGCGGTTCTTACATCCACCAACAGTCCATGTGCACACAAGAAATCGGCGCCGAGGAGGGGAACGGCGACCTTTGCTGTAACAAAGTCCCAGCCAAACGATGCCTCCGAAACACAACTCGATGTAACCTCGTTCCATATGTGCGGATGGGGCTCCCATTAGCCAGCTTCCATAGGGGCGGCCGTGGCTGTCGGTCACCATGTCCAAACGGGATGCAGGCAGAACGCTCCTCTGTGCTCCCGTGTCGCACAGGAAACGTCGTCCGGAGATGCTGTCGCGGATGAAAAGCAGCCTGCCGACGTGACCGACGCTCATGGCCACTACTGAGCGCCGGCCCTGGCGTTTCCCAACCCGCCGAAACTGCATGGCGAACGGCATTTAAGAGCCTTTGGTCCAAAACTTCGCGTGGTAAAAACACAAGCCTGAAGACTGCTGGGGGCCTGAAGACTGCTGCCGACCTGAAGACTGCTGCCGATGAGAAGTGGTTGCAGCGATGAGTGTGGAGTCATCCAGTGTCACAGGAGCGATGTGCGCGGGAAGAAGCGCGGCCATGACACAGTGCCCTTGACTTGCCAGGAAAATTTATCAGCCTCTTCAGCCAGTCTCCCGACAGTCCAGTGATTGTGGTGTTGGCCAATGCAGCTCTTACTTGGGAAGGCAGCTGACGCAGGAAAAAGCTGGATGAAAAGGAAATCGGGTCTGTGCTCACCCAGGAGATCCAGCATACGGTCCATGAGCTCAGACGGTTTGCTGTCACCCATGTCCTTGAAGGGAGAAAAGCCTGCTGGCTCTCTCAGTGTCCGACAGTTCAAACGTTTTAAACAGGTGGGCTTTGAGTGCTGCATACTTCTCAGTTGCCGGAGGATGTTTAAGGAGGCTCACCACTCTGGATGCTGTTGCATTTCCGAGAGCTGACACAACGTAATAGTATTTTGTTGTATCCGCGGTGATGTCACGCAACGCGAACTGCGCTTCGGTCTGGGCGAACCATGCCGACGCCGACGATTCCCAGAATTCGGGGAGTTTGAGGGTAACAGCGTTCGCGGTCATGGTCGTGTCGTGTATCTGGATACGTCCAGCAAACTAACGTCGGGGTCACCAGTGTGGAAATTGCATCAAAAAGCAAGAGACAACTTCTCACGTTGAGCACACGAGTTTGTGTGTCGTTTAATTTGAATCGCAAAAACGAGAACTCCAAAGATGGCGCTGCCCCGGAACCAAAACAAGCATGGGGCTCTACGTCATCACACACACAGATTAGTTAAAGGGACCACGATCCCGAAACAGTCAAACTTGCATGCATAACACATAACATTAAACAACTGCATGAAATAACAGTGCGTAGAACCACACTAGAGAACAAGGGTGAATTATGTCACATTCACTACAGGTCGCCCATTTCCAACTCCTTGTGTGCGGGGCGGGGGTGGTCCATGTCTACCTGGGGACATGGACACTGTTGTGTGTGATTATACCGATGCACTTATTAGGAAATTGAATGGCATCTATGGTGATGTGTCTTCTTCTCTCCCTTTACCTGCAGAACGGCCCACCCACCCATTCCTGCCTGGTGACCGGGTCCTAATTAAAACACTCAACCCAAGGAAGGTTGGGGACGCACGATACGGAAAGCCCACGGAGATCATTGCCGTGACCAGGACCGCGGTTCTCACAACGGAGCAACCACAATGGGTGCACGCCAGCCGGCTAAAGAGAGCCCCCCCCCCCAACAGCCCACCAAGGGGTCAGGAGGACCGAGCCGGGGCCAACACTGCACCACATTAGCGATATGTCTTCTACTGGGTACATGGGCGTGCTGGATGGGTATTATTGGTGTCCCCCTTGCACCACTATGGACAATCGCTCTGTCAGAAACGTACACACAGGGGAAGAACAATGGTTGGAGGACCAGACACACCCCAAGCACTTATACGCAGCATAATATATGGTGGCGTTTTTCAGCTTTTAGGGCTCGCCAGGCACATGCCGGAGAACCATGCTATGTCTGTTCGATAATGCCTATCTCCACGGGTAAAATGGTAGCCTATGCAAGACCTCATTCATGGAAAGACACACTGTGTATCGTTAGCTTGGCAACGTATTCTGAGTACAATGACCGACACACACCGACTCATACAAATGTAAGTCTAGTAACCGACTTTGATGTTCCCCTTAACTGCTCACCACAAGAACACATATTCACATGGCCACAGGTGGTAGCAAAAGTATCACCAGTGGTAACAAATCCACGTGACAAATTTCCAATATGTTGGGGAGGGGATGGAACCACAGAGGTGGGTAGCGTCAACCCGGCACTATGCAACATTACGTACATTTGGTGCCCACTGAGAGACAAAATAGGATGCGATAGGTGTCAGAGTACTAAACTACCAAACGATCCACGTAACCGATGCAGGAGTAACTGCACACGCATCGAACCAAAAGGACTCAACAACAAAACCAGATGTACAGGTATTGCCCCCCATAAGTATGGTACCCGAACCACCGTCGTGTATTGGTTGTGTGGACAAATGGTGTACACCGCATTACCCTGGGACTGGAGTGGTCTTTGCACGCTGACGAGTCTTACTGACCACACCATAATTATATCAGCTTACACAGAGAATATAACCATAAATTATCGGAAAAAAAGATACGCTAATCTTAAGCTAAAAGCCCATGACCCATTTTGGGGAACGGACGTACCACAGGAGCATAAACTATGGAGCACCGGTAGCAAAGTCGCGTTGTCTCTCTTTCCGCAGACAGGCGTTGGAAAACTTCTACTCCGGGCCGAGACACTCAATTACCTTTTCAACTCGTTCGTAAATTCATCCATCACCACGACAACAGCACAAGCTGATGAAATATCTGCCTTACGTTTAATGGTGCTACAGAAGGAAGGAGGAGTTACCAAATTTTATCACGAACTAATCTATATCCAATAACATTTGAGTGTGATTTGCTTACAAGCGACATTTTGTACTTTTTGTATTAAACACTGCTCATGGCTTAGAGTTTGAAATAGGATGTTTCTAGTGAACCCCCTTGTCCTAAACGAGGAGGGGACCACAACTCCTGTTCTCAATTATTCTGTTAGAATAAAAGAGGGCAACTGTTGGGAGTTGTGGATGTATTGATCGTGTGGGCCGGTAACTTTCCACTCTGCTGTGTGGCCTACGTGACTAGTTAGCTTCACTCTTATCTGTTTTCCCCGGGAGGCCTCTGAGACGCACTCGCAGCTGTTGTTGTGGGAACCGGTTGCGTCTTCTATCTGGACTGGCGGTCCCACGCAAGGGCTCAACGTGAGACCTTGCAGTCTCTGCACCTTTTGTGTGGCACGGGAGGCCATGATACCCGTGCTTCAAGTTAACTGTTTGTCTGTCTGTTACATCCCCACGTGGGGCCTGGGGTCCTGGCGTCTCCGGATTGGCTGTCTGGGGTGTGGGGACGGAAGGGTCTCCATGGACGGCCTTGTTGTCCCTGCTCCCTGAATGGCTGTCTTGGAGGCGTTTCTATGTCTGTTGTGTCTATATGTAAATGCTTCTCTTTCTCCCATGCAAACTGTATATATGCTCTGTGTATGTAAATAAACTTTGAATCATTCCTGGTGAGACTGCCTTGTGTCACATTGATTCCCGAGCTCGCTGCTTTGCTACAGACAATCCAGAACCTGAACCTGAACCTGAACTCCAGCCACAATAGATGACCACTCGAAACTGCGCATAACAGTCTGTTTTCTCTCTTTTTACAATAAATGTTAATTTTGGAATACATTTTCAGTCGTCTATTTCCGTTGTATATTCAGTGCAGGTTATTCATGTTAACCACTAGTCTTGACACGATTGTTTTACAGCTTAAAAAGGTGTTTCAATAAAATTTGGTGATTTAAATGATACATTTTGTGTTAATTACAAGGCATTTTAAAACAGGACCTACTTTGGGAACACCAAAAGTAAGGGGGGAGAAAACGAACACAATAGCAGGGTTAAGTATACATAAATGAACAGTATCAATGTCGCAGCCAGTGAACCAAGAACTGAGGGAGGAAAAACTAATTCCAATTTTAAGATCATGGATGGCATTGGTGATGTTAATGAGGCAGTCCGAATTTATTTTCATTCTTTAGCTGGGTACATTATTTACAAATAGGCTAGCAGTAGGCTGCATATTAGAACAAGACAATTTCATTTAACATATTATATCAGCTACCCTTTTCTCCTTCACATAGACAATAAAATGGACTGGACTAAAAACACAGAGGCCCTGTATAAGAAAGGGCAGAGTCGCCTGTATTTCCTACGGAGACTCAGATCTTTCAACGTCTGCAGGACCATGCTGCAGATGTTCTATCACTCTGGGGTGGCCAGCGTCATCTTCTACGCTGTTGTGTGCTGGGGCAGCAGGGTGAAGGCAGCCGACGCCAACAGACTCAATAAGCTCATCAGGAAAGCGGGTTCTGTCCTGGGAGTGGAATTGGAGTCTTTGGTGGAGGTCTCGGAGAGGAGGATGCTGAGTAAACTACTCAGTATTATGGACAACGCCTCCCATCCCCTGCACGCCACACTGGAGTCATACCAGAGCACCTTCAGCCGTAGACTGAGATTACCGAGGTGCACCACAGCACGTCACAGGAGGTCCTTTCTGCCTGTGGCCATCAAACTCTATAACTCCTCCCCCCTCTGTCATCAAACTCTATAACTCCTCCCTTTAACTCCCCCCTACAAGACAATGAACACAGCAATATAATGTGCAATATTACCTCTGAACATATTGTGCACTTTCCTCAGTATTACGTGCAATATTAATATTACTGTCCAACATCATGTGCAATACTTTATCATGTGCTATACTTTCCCACCGTTTTTACTTTTTTATCCATGTTTTTTCGTCTCTTACTCTTAGGTAGCCTACTTGATAAACTTTCAGCGCCAAGTACAAGGTATCCTATTCTCGTGGTCACCTGACCTGACCGTGGGACTTTTGGACGTGTCACGTCACCCTCATTATCGTCACGATACAGTCAGCAAACCAATCAATCATATTTTTATTTGCAAATAAAGTAGGTATAACTTGGTTTGCATTTCAACACACACTCAATTATCCCCCCCCCACCAAAATAATAATAATAATAATAATAATAATAATAATAATAAATAAATACATAAATAAAAATCTATAAAAAAATTGATGTGAAAGTGATGACATCATTTTCATAAACAGAACGTACCTTGGAGACAAACAGTCATTCAGTTAAATTAGCTTGTTAAACGCCATTGACGGTTATTGTAAATTTTAATCACTCATACGAACATTTACGCTGCCAAATATAAAACTCTCAGTACCACAGAAAGTGAAAGCAATAAGTTGAGCTGTGTGGTAAACCAGTTTACCTTTCTTTATTATTTTAGTTTCATCCCTAAAAAGTGTGGAGATGCCATCGAAACCAACTGGAGACAACGCTGGATCTGATTGTTTGTCTCCATCGGCCCGTTGCTATGTTCGTTACTATGTGATGACACGGCGGCCCGGTCGTTAATCCGGCCCTGCCCACGTGGATGTAACAGACAGACAGACAGTTAACTTGAAGCAGGGATACCACGGCCTCACGTGACCCACACAGAGATGTGGGTCTCCTTGCAACAGACCAGGAAGCAGGGACAGCAAGGTCTCACGTTGAGACCTTCCCGTTCCCTCCGCCAGACAGCCAGTCCAGATAAAAGAGGCAAAATGTTCCCACAACAACACCAGCGAGTGCATCTCAGGCCTCCCAGGGCTAACAGATAAGAGTGAAGCTAATTAGTCACGTAGGCCACACGACAGAGTGGAAAGTTACTGGCCCACAAGATTAATACATCCACAACTCCCAACAATTACTGTAATACAATTTGGTACTGTGATTCAATTTACAGTAAGCATACTGTGGAATGTACTGCAGAAACCTACTTGCTAATTGCTGCCAGACACTGACTGTATATTTCACAGTATTCTTGTTACAGGGTACTAAACTTGGAAAGAAAAGTTTGGAAATGTGTGTTTGCTGTTATTATTATTATTATTTTGCTGTTGTAAATTGCCATTGTATTTTATATTGTTGGAAAACCTGTTTATTTACCTTTACAATGATGTCCAACCAGCCTGTAGCAGCCTAAGCCCACACATGCGTCTCACAAACAACGAATGTGCATTTGTGAAATTGGTGCATAGAATAGAATAGAACTTTATTAATCCTGAAGGAAATTCTTGTGCCAGGTTACATAGCGATACAGTACAATAAAACAACATGGAAAACAACAGAATGATAAAAATAAACTAACAGATTTACAAATTTACAGTTTTGAATGTACAAATATGTAGGCTGTTACGGCCTCAGAGGTGGCCTTGTTGTATTGTGGTGTTCTTCTTTCTGCTGGTTCTCTGCTTCTGTCTGCAGGTGGAGGTGGGTGGAGTCACCAGCAGGAACAATGCAGCACACCTGAGCAGATTGAGTGGAGTCTACAAAGCCGAGCTGCTTCCTTTGTTCACTCTCTTCTCCTGACCTGCAGACTGCCACAGCCGGTTTTGATTCTTCTGTTGGGACTCTTATACCTTTACATTCACACTCACACTTACACACCCACACATTCTTTGTATAGAATATTGCACATGATAATGAGAGGAGATGAGAGGTAGTGTTATAAATAGTATTTATAGACATGATAATAATAATAATAATAATAATAATAATAATAATAATAATATAGCACATGATAAAGTATTGCACATGATGTTGGACAGTAATATTAATATTGCACGTAATACTGAGGAAAGTGCACAATATGTTCAGAGGTAATATTGCACATTATATTGCTGTGTTCATTGTCTTGTAGGGGGGAGTTAAAGGGAGGAGTTATAGAGTTTGATGACAGAGGGGGGAGGAGTTATAGAGTTTGATGGCCACAGGCAGAAAGGACCTCCTGTGACGTGCTGTGGTGCACCTCGGTAATCTCAGTCTACGGCTGAAGGTGCTCTGGTATGACTCCAGTGTGGCGTGCAGGGGATGGGAGGCGTTGTCCATAATACTGAGTAGTTTACTCAGCATCCTCCTCTCAGAGACCTCCACCAAAGACTCCAATTCCACTCCCAGGACAGAACCCGCTTTCCTGATGAGCTTATTGAGTCTGTTAGCGTCGGCTGCCTTCACCCTGCTGCCCCAGCACACAACAGTGTAGAAGATGAAGCTGGCCACCCCAGAGTGATAGAACATCTGCAGCATGGTCCTGCAGACGTTGAAAGATCTGAGTCTCCGTAGGAAATACAGGCGACTCTGCCCTTTCTTATACAGGGCCTCTGTGTTTTTAGTCCAGTCCATTTTATTGTCTATGTGAAGGAGAAAAGGGTAGCTGATATAATATGTTAAATGAAATTGTCTTGTTCTAATATGCAGCCTACTGCTAGGCCTATTTGTAAAATAATGTACCCATCTAAAAGTGAAAATAAATTGGACTGCCTCATTAAACATCACCAATGCATCATGATCTTAAAATTGGAATTATTTTCCTCCTCAGTTCTTGGTTCACTTGGCTGCGAATTGATACTGTTCATTTATGTTATACTTAACCCTCCTATTGTGTTCGTTTCTCCCCCCTTACTTTGGTGTTCCAAAGTAAGGTCTGTTTTAACTGCTGTTAAATTAACACAAAAATCATTAATCACCAAATTTTATTGAACACCTTTTTAAGCTGTAAACAATGTGTCAAACTAGTGGTTAACATGAATAACTGCACTGAATATACAACGAATAGACACTGAAAATGTATTCCAAAATTAACATTTATTGTAAAAAGAGAGAAAACAGACTGTTATGCGCAGTTTCGAGTGGTCATCTATTGTGGCTGGAGTTCAGGTTCAGGTTCAGGTTCTGGATTGTCTGTAGCAAAGCAGCGAGCTCGGGAATCAATGTGACACAAGGCAGTCTCACCAGGAATGATTCAAAGTTTATTTACATACACAGAGCATATATACAGTTTGCATGGGAGAAAGAGAAGCATTTACATATAGACACAACAGACATAGAAACGCCTCCAAGACAGCCATTCAGAGAGCAGGGACAACAAGGCCGTCCATGGAGACCCTTCCGTCCCCACACCCCAGACAGCCAATCCGGAGACGCCAGGACCGCTCAGACCCCACGTGGGGATGTAACAGACAGACAAACAGTTAACTTGAAAGCCACGGATATCATGGCCTCCCGTGCCACACAAAAGGTGCAGAGACTGCAAGGTCTCACGTTGAGCCCTTGCGTGGGGACCCGCCAGTCCAGATAGAAGACGCAACGTTTCCACAACACAGCTGCGAGTGCGTCTCAGAGGCCTCCCGGGGAAAAACCAGATAAAGAGTTGAAGCAAATAAACTAGTCACGTAGGCGCACAACAGCAGAGTGGAAAGTTACCGGCCCACACGATAATACACCAACTCCCAACAGTTGCCCTCTTTTATTCTAACAGAATAAATTGAGAAACAGGAGTTTGTGGTCCCCGTCCCTCGTTTAGGACAAGGGGGTTTCATCTAGAAACATCACTATTTCAAACTCTAAGCCATTGAAGCAGTGTTTAATACAAAAGTAGCAAAATGGTCGCTTGTAAGCAAATCAACACTCAATGTTATTGATATAGATTAGTTCCGTGATAAAATTTGGTAACTCTCTTCGCTTCTGTAGCAACCCATTAAAACGTAAGGCAGATATTTCATCAGCTTGTGCTGTTGTCGTGGTGATGGATGAAATTTACGAACGAGTTGAAAAGTAATTGAGTGTCCTCGGCCCGGAGTAGAGTTTTCCAACGCCTGTCTGCGGAAAGAGAGACACGCGACTTTGGCTACGGTGCTCCATAGTTTATGCCTCCTGTGGTACGTCCGTTCCCAGCAAGATGGGTTCATGGGCTTTTTGATGAGCTTAAAGATTAGCGTATCTTTTTTTCCGATAATTTATGGTTTAATATACTCTGTGTAATGCTGATATAATTAGGTGTGGTCAGAAGACTCGTCAGCGTGCAAGACACTCCAGTCCCAGGGTAATGCCGGTGGTACACCTTTTGTCCACACGAACCAATACACGAACGGTGGGTTCCGCCGGGTACCATACTTAATGGGGGGCCAATACCGTACATCTGGTTTTGTTGTTGAGTCCTTTTGGTTCGATGCGTGTGCAGTTACTCCTGCATCGGTTACGTGGATCGTTTGGTAGTTTAGTACTCTGACACCTATCGCATCCTATTTTGTCTCTCAGTGGGGCACCAAAATTAAGTAATGTTGCTAGTGCCGGGTTGACCGCACCCACCTCTGTGGTTCCACCCTCCCAACATATTGGGAAAATTTTGGTCACGTGATTTGTTACCACGTGAATACTTTTTGCTACCACTGTGGCCATGTGAATATGTGGTTCTTGTGGTAGCAGTTAAGGGGAACTCAAAGTTTCCGTTAACTGACTTACATTTGTATAGTCGTGTGTGTCGGTCAATTGGTACTGCATAAGAGAATAGTTGCCAAGCTACGACATCAGTGTGTTCTTTCCCCATGAATGGAGGTCTTGCATAGGCTACCATTTTAAACCCGTGGAAGATAGGCATTATCGAACAGACATAGCATGGTTCTCCGGGCATGTGCCTGGCGAGCCCTAAAAGCTGAAAAACCGCCACCATAATATTAATGCTGGTATACAGTGCTTGGGTGTGTCTGGTCCTCCAACCATTGTTCTTCCCCTGTGTGTACGTTTCTGACAGAAAGCGTTGTCCATAAGTTGGTGCAAGGGGGACACATGAATAACCCATCCACCAGCACGCCCATGTACCCAGAGAGACATATCGCTAATGTGGGTGGCAGTGTTTGGGCACCCGAGCTCGGTCCTCCTGAACCTTGGGTGGGCTGTTGGGGGGGGGGGGGGGGGCTCTCTTTTAGCCGGTGGCCGTGCACCCCATTGTGGGTTGCCTCCGTTGTGAGAACCACGCGGTCCCTGGTCACGGCAATGATCTCCGTGGGCTTTCCGTATCGGTGCGTCCCCAACGCTTCCTTGGGTTGAGTGTTTTTAAATTAGGACCCGGTCACCAGGCAGGAATGGGTTGGGTGGGCCCGTTCTGACAGGTAAGGGAGAGAAGAAGACACATCACCATAGATGCCATTCAATTTCCTAATAAGTGCATCGGTTATCACAACACAACAGTGGTCGCATGTACCCAGGTAGACATGGAACACCCGCCGCCGCACACAAGGAGTTGGAAATGGGGCGAACCTGTAGTGAATGTGAGCATAATTCACCCTTGTTCTCTAGTGTGGTTCTATCGCACTGTTATTTCATGCAGTTGTTTAATGTTATGTGTTATGCTATGCAAAGTTTGACTGTTTCCGGGATCGTGGGTCCCTTCCCCCCTTTTTTTTTTAAAACCTTAATCTGTGTGTGTGATGACGTAGAGCCCCATGCTTGTTTTTTGGTTTCCGGGGCGCGCCATCTTTGGAGTTCTCGTTTTGCGATTCAAATTAAAACGACACACAAACTCGTGTGCTCAACGTGAGAGTTGTCTCTTGGCTTTTTGATGGCAATTTCCAGAGCACTGGTGACCCGACGTTAAGTTTTGCTGGACGTATCCAGATACGACACGACCATGACGCGACGCTGTTACCCTCAAACTCCCGAATTCTGGGAATCGTCGGCGTCGGCATGGTTCGCCAAGACCGAAGCGGCCAGTTCGCGTGCGTGACATCCACCGCGGATACAACAAAATACTATTACGTTTAGTGTCAGCGTCTCGGAAATAGCAACAGCATCCAGAGTGGTGAGCCTCTTAAAACATCCTGCGGCAACGTGAGAAGTATGCAGCCACTCAAGAGCCCACCTGTTTAAAACGTTTTTGAACTGTCGGACACTGAGAAGAGCCAAGCAGGCTTTTCTCCTTCAGGAACTGGGGTGACAGCAAAACCGTCTGAGCCCAAGTCGTGGACCCGTATGCTTGGATCTCCTGGGTGAGCACAAGACCCGATTTCCTTTTTCATCCAGCTTTTCCTGCGTCAGCCTGCCTTCCCCAAGTAAGAGCTGCATTGGCCAACACCACAGATCACTGGACTGTCGGAGAACTGGCTGAAGAGGCTGAATAATTTTTCCGCTGGCAAGTCAGGGCACTGTGTTGCCATGGCCGGCTTCTTCCGCGCACATCGCTCCGTTGACACTGGAATGACTCCACACTCATCGCTGCACCAACTTTCTCATCGGCAGCAGTCTTCAGGTCGGCAAGCAGTTTCAGGCCCCCAGCAGTCCTTTCAGGCTTGTGTTTTTACCCACGCGAATTTTGGACGCAAAAGGGCTTCTTAAAATGCCGTTCCCATGCAGTTTCGGCGGGTTGGGAGAACGCGCAGGCGCCGGCGCTCAGTAGTGGCCATGAGCGTCGGTCACGTCCGGCAGGCTGCTTTTCATCCGCGAAGACAGCATCTCCGGACCGACGTTTCCCTGTGCGACACGGGAGCACAGAGGAGCGTTCTGCCTGCATCCCGTTTGGACATGGTGAACCGAACAAGCCCGGCCGCCCCTATGGAAGCTGCTAATGGGAGCCCCATCCGCACATATGGAACGAGGTACATCGGAGTTTTGTTTCGGAGGGCCAATCGGTTTGGCTGGGACTTTGTTAGCAGCAAAGGTCCGCCGTTCCCCCTCTCGGCCGCCGAGATTTCTTGTGTGCAACATGGACTGTTGGTGGATGTAAAGAACCGCCGTTTGATTGATGCCGTCACGTTTTGTTTCTTATAGACGTGCACGCTCAGCGGGGTCCTAACTCATCCGACTGTCCTAGCAATGCTCATCCGCCTCAGAGTGACTTCCACCGTCTCTTGCCGGGTTCCCAGCTCTCAGCTCAAGCCCGCAACTTTCTCTCTCTCTCTTCTGCCTTGCCCTTCTTTCTTTTCCTTCTGCTATCTTTCTATCTATCTTCTCTTTCTCGCTTCCTTCTTCTTCCTTCTTCTCTTGTCTTATTCTTTTCTCTCTTTTCTTCCTTTCTTTTCTCTCTCTTCTCTTCTGAGTTTTCTACTTTCTTCCTCTCTTCCACTTTCCTTCATCT
>PIJE02000462.1:319727-336831 GCA_002895965.2 Coryphaenoides rupestris | reverse complement strand
AGAGGAACACTTCGGTGCAATAGATGCTTTATATCTGAAGTAGTGACACCCACCAAATTGTGCCTCGTATGTGCTTATTGACTCGCGTGTCGTGTGTGATTGTGGAGCGTCATTTCATTTTCTCATGCTCGGCTCGGCTCACGGTGAATGATAAAGCGTGGACCCGTTTTGACACCGACCGGGCAGCTAAAAATGCACCCAAAACCACTGGGTGCCTGGGACAAGGCGATTAGCATAATAACATGTCAGCCGTATGAAAGGCAACGGCGCTGACACCTAAATGATCTGACAGTCGATAGCTTGTTAGCGTTGGCGCCTGTAGACCCCTCTCTCTCCTCCCCCCCCCCCACCGTGACAAGCGGTGCGAGCCTGTCTCTCTTCCCCAGGATGCTGAATAAGGCCAAGCAGAGTTCCTGTGTCCAGCACAAATTAAATTACATGTCATTCTATTCTCTCTCTCTCTCTCTCTCCTCTCTCTCTCTCTCTCTCTCTCTCTCTCTCTCTTTTTTCCCCCTTTTTTTATACATATAAAAAACTGACCACAACATAAAACTAAAACGAAGAGAACATATATAGACAATAGAAAAAAGAGAGGTTATTTGGGGTCGGGTCCCATATTTTTAGCATTGTGTTCAGCCAGCCAATGTTCCATACTAGTGGGCAGTGCTACCGAGTGCTGTCAAGTTATCCTCACAAATTGAACTCTAAGGCTTTCTAAGGGAGTACAGAGCACATTTTACAACGCACCGTGGTGTGTTTTGTTGGGTTTTCCTGTAAAGGCTCCAGCTTTATTGACAAAAAAAAAAATACATGAATGCACGGTGAAATATTCAGACCCCGCGGCGGGAATTGTGCCGGGGTTGGATATAAGGGTGTGTGAACCTCAGGGCTTTATGACGATTCAATGTGGTGCTCCAAACACATATCACAATAAAGTTTACAATTTAAGTCACACATAAATGCAACCAGATTGAGCTTAAGAATGAGAGTCGTATTTTACAATTTACAAAGATATTTATGGCTTACATCGATTTAATTGGATATTTAACCTCAGACTCAATAAATTGTTCCAACAACTATTGATACTGTAATAACCATCCATGTCCATTATGCAGTATTGTATTAAACCTGCACTATGAAACGTTGTCTGCCATTTTTACAAAGCAATATGGGTCTCTCTTTTGACAGACTCAGCTCACTGCAAAGAAAAAAAAGTAGCCTACAAATAAATGTGAACATAAATACGTTCATCGGAATGTAAGAAGTAGCCTAAACTTGTAAATATAATGTGGTATATGTGGTATAGTCAAGCAACACAATGGCTGTAACACCACGTTTGTTTTAATTGTCCGGGGGGGCTTTTCTGCAATTAAAGTGACATAATGATGGACATTTGGAGGGGAAGCGGAGCAGATTGGATGATGTTTCTGTGTGATCGGAGCACATCTCCGTCAGCTTGCTGTTGACAACATCGCTGCTGTTCCGATATCATATCAGATTTGAGGAATCACCCAAAACATTAACAACATCACTTCAGGCGAGAGGAACATTTCTATCTTTACATTTGGTTGGAAGTGAACACTAGATGATGATTAGTAATAATCCTAGCCTAGTCGTAGATGAAGCAGTAGAATAGTATGAGTGTCGCTGTTTATTATTAGTTTAACGATTTGTATTAAAGCATCCATTTTCTTTATGAGTCATAGTTTGAGTTCCTCTGGTTCTCTTGCGCTCAAAGTCATGCCAGCTGGGTCCCTGGGGGTCACGGGGGGGGAGCTTTATATCAGAAGTGGTCACGGAGGAGACGGCGACAGCGTAGCCCGGACTGAGGCGGCACCGGGACGCACCGTGGCTGTTCTCTGAAGATACCTCTCCGGCTCCACGCTCGGGGGGGGAGATAACCGGTTATCTCGAGATGGAGTGAGATGCCGGCTAAACAGCGTAACCTTGCGCTGCTCTGGCGTGTGCGCCTCAACAGTTCACTGCCTGCGCCTCTGTAGCGATGGATAGATGGCCACATCAATGGAGAGAGAGAGAGAGAGAGATAACGGTGAAGATGGGGAGAAAGGAGAGGGAAGGGAAAGAGAGAGAGAGAGAGAGAGAGAGAGAGAGAGAGAGAGAAAAGATGACTCTACGGACATGAATCTCAGCTGCTCTTCCTCCTCCCCGATTGTAGGACATTTATTTCATCATCATCTTAAAGGGCCCCTATTTTAGCACCAGGTGTGAGGGTGATCAGAAGTAAATTCAAGACATATCCACTTGTGACATCACAAGCGGGGGTCATTTATCATCCCGTCCGCCACAACCAACACCATCCATTTAATACAAATTGTCAACATTTTATACATACGCATGTAAGACAGCAAGCGTCTTATGTTCAGGTACAATTTCTTTTAATTTATAAAGGAATATTCATTGTGTGTCAGCAAAAATAGCAAAAATAAAGTCATTTCAATCCATTGTAGCAGCACTCCCTGCATTAAGTGCTTGTGAGGTGCGGTTGTGTGTGTGGTCTGTGAACAAGACAGCCCGACAGAATCTCATCAAGCCGAAGAGAGACCACCAATCCCAAGGCCCCCCATGAGACAACGCAATGAAATATGCATAGGCCCCCGTTAACCTCCATTAGCCATCAGTTATAGGGAGCCCCTGGTTGCAGGTCAAGACGGTAGCCTGTACCTAACCTGCCGTTGGTTCTCCAAGCACAAGCCCCGCCCCGCCCCCCCTCCGCCCCCCACGGCTAAACGCTGCACAAGTGGTCTCTAGGGAGGGCTTTGTAGTTACGCATCTCTGATGTCTACGAAGCCACTTATGTGTCTTGTGTGGCACGCATGTACCGCTGTCGGTGGTGTGAGTGTGTTGCTATGTGCAGTATTTATGCCAGCTTTGGATCCCCCTGAGATCAGCGCTGAACAAGGTATTTAAAAAAGGAGGAAAAATTACCAAATGGTTCCAGCAATGCTAAAACCATGACAATTGTTTGTCTCTGGGGGGCAAACCACCAAAACAAAACAATTGAATGGTTCCTGACAGCCGATTAGTGACACATATTAATTCTAATACAATCATATTGGAACCCCTTTCCACTGAGGTGGACATCGTCGAGGAATATAAGTACCTGGGTGTTCACATAGACAATAAAATGGACTGGACTAAAAACACAGAGGCCCTGTATAAGAAAGGTCAGAGTCGCCTGTATTTCCTACGGAGACTCAGATCTTTCAACGTCTGCAGAACCATGCTGCAGATGTTCTATCACTCTGTGGTGGCCAGCGTCATCTTCTACGCTGTTGTGTGCTGGGGCAGCAGGGTGAAGGCAGCCGACGCTAACAGACTCAATAAGCTCATCAGGAAAGCGGGTTCTGTCCTGGGAGTGGAATTGGAGTCTTTGGTGGAGGTCTCTGAGAGGAGGATGCTGAGTAAACTACTCAGTATTATGGACAACGCCTCCTTTCTGCCTGTGGCCATCAAACTCTATAACTCCTCCCTATAACTCCCCCCTACAAGACAATGAACACAGCAATATAATGTGCAATATTATCTCTCTACATCATGTGCACTTTCCCCAGCTCTACCTTTTACGTGCAATATTATTATAACATCATGTGCAATACTCTATCATGTGCCATAGTAATTATTATTATTATTATTATCATGTTATCTATAAATACTATCTATAAACACTACCTCTCATCTCCTCTCATCATGTGCAATATTCTTAATGTCATGCCAAATTGTTTTTGCCGTCAAATATCGTATCTTACCATGCCTTCATACTTAACTGTATAATTTTAACTGTAAATTTGTAAATCCGTTATTTTTTATCATTCGTTTTTTAACATTCTGTTTGTACTGTATCGCTATGTAACCTGGCACAAGAATTTCCGTCGGGATAAATAAAGTTCTGTTCTATTCTATTCTATTCTATTCTTATTCATGACAATATCCTAAGCATACTGAGAGTATGGAGACATTTGAAAAACTGCAAAACATTGTTTTTGACTTTGAGGAAGTTCTGACTTCGTTCGTCAGGAACTCCAACACAATCACCTGATGCAAGGTCATCGTTGATTGCACAACAATTGGCAAATCAAAGTAGTTTAGCAAAGCGCACAGCCGCTATGGATCGATGCGTCGCCATGAAGCAAGGAAAACATCTAAAACCAACACGCCAGATAACAGCCACTACAAAATAAGCCGCTCCACGGTGTCTTATCGCGGTTTTGTCAGAATAATCTTTATCGACGTGGCAAATCTTATCTCTCCTATCTATCTAATTCTTGTCTCGGAAATGTTTTTTGCTCCTTGATTCTTGATTTACTTTTTCCTTCCCATTATTCTGCATCATTGACACAGATGTTTCCCACTGTTGAAATTGCTTTTTAAAGCCATCTAAGAGAGCGGGGGGTAACGCGTTCTTTCTGAGAACAGCGATAAAGCTCTGAAGTGCACTGCTTGCCGCCTCATATTAGCCACCTTTGTTGTGGCTAATCGCTTGGCAATTAGCCTCAGTTACATGCATTCTCAAACATGTCCACGTTTTTTTGGTTTTGTAAAATTCGCTCCCAAACTTCAGTTTATCCAGCTTGTATTTGTTGTTTACCAGCCAATCATGAACACAAACCAAACACCAGTTCATGTTTGCTTCATTACAACATGAACAAATGGAGAACATTTAAATACCCAGGTCCTGTGAATCTGTGATTTGTTGAATTACTATATTTATGCCGAGGACATTATTTGTCACATTTTGGCAGGATTGTCCTGGCTGTGCATGGTGACTAAGAAAGCAAAGGGTGTCTCGCAGTGGAAATAATCACGTGAACGATGAACTGTTTTGTATTTACGTTAATAACGGGCTGTTTAGACCAGGGGAGGTTGAATGAAAGCGTATATACCGGCTTTAACAAGGGCAAAATATAAGATTAAGCGTCTCCCAAACGGCAACAACGTCTCCCTGCAGCTTTCGGGCAACAATATGCGGCAGGTAGCCAGTCCAAAGAGATCACCGCGGTGATAGCTGGCAGATATGAGACCCTTCTCTGTGGTAGAGAACACAGGGTTCAGGAACATGTTGACAACAAGTGCTTGACCCACGATACACCAGGACTTCCCGCACACATTTTGGCCAGACCTGCCTCATCCATCAAAACAAAAGAACACATTGACATGATGTCATGATGTCATGATCTAATGATGTCATGATGTCAGAAAAGCTGGAGGTCTAGAGCCACAGAGAGCTGCCTTACTGCTCATTTACAGCAGACTTGGAGACAAAAAGCCCCGGCACACTTTGATTTCATGTTCATACTTATCGTTTCAAGTCGTCCTATTTGTTTAGGGGTACTGCTGTGTGACACACACACTCTACATGATATTTTATATTTTATTTTGCGGTTGTTACTGCTAATCCGCGTTGTTTAGAGTTCATTCATATTGATATTGTCGGTGTATCCGAACCGCAGCGAACCATGACACCACCACCATAACGTAATGTACCGAGCAGAGTTTTTACCCCCACATATTACTGCCACACCCAGTGAATCCGGGTGGATCACCGATGAGCGAAGTGTTTTTTAGCAATATTTTAACATATGGAGAATGTAATCTCCGATCCAGCAGTCCGACTCGGTATGTTCTAGCAGAACTTCTAGGGGAAGATCGGGCACCTTGTTTAAAGCAAAAAAAAGATTGAGCGTCTGGGTGAGGCATTCAGAAAACTATTGTAATAAATGTATTAAATACAGTGGCCAGTCTTCATTGTGTTGCTTTGGAAACCTTACAGACACTTTTGCTAAGAATGTCTCAGTAACCAGACAGGAACTGTGAGATTGTGTCTCACCAGGAAAAGTGTGTCTTTGCTGTTCGCGAATTATGCGCTTACAGATCCCCGCCTCCAGCGACATACAGTGATTGGTCCAACGCCTCTGTGCAGTGTGTGTGTGGTTAGTGGCTGGTTTACGCGGCCTCACCTGGCCCCAGTCAGGCTGATTAGTCTGGGGCCGGGTGAGGTGCACACCTGGTGGTGTATTGGCTAATCAAGTCACACAGGTTAAACCAGCCATCGCCACACACACTCCACAGGGGCGATTGACCAATGATGTCGCTGGAGGCGGGTTTAGCGTTGTTCCACCTGCTCTGTCTGCAAATAACCACACACTCTATGCAATAAAGCGGTTTATCATCATCTTCCTGTTTCTTTGGATTCGAGGAGCCCAGAAAAAGCCACTTCATGTATTGTGCAGAAAGCGGTCTTGGTACAGCGACTGCTATATCACATTTTACATTCAGAATTTGATTTGTGTCTGATTTTTTTGGACAATGAGGACTAATCATTCTCTAACATCTATTATAACTTGGATGAAAAAAAGTATTTGGTATTTAAATCATGGAAACTGCTTGTGAATGCCATCATTAGCAAAGTTATTGTAAAGTTTCGGATTTAGTTTTCACTTGAACTTTGATGGTTTGAACTGAATTCAATGATTCATGAACACTTCATAATAACCTCCACTCATGAATTCATGGATATTTATATTTTCAAGTTAGTATCTTTTTTGAGTGAGCTGGAATCCAAGTGGTGGTGTTCAGAGTTAAATGGCCCTCCGGCTCCATCTGTGTTGAAGGCGGCATTTCTCTTTCTTTCCATTTAAACTTTCATAGTCTGGTCTGGCGCGTCTGACAAACATGTCCGAAAACAATATGCTCCAATCTGAACAAATATTCAGACCCGCAACAGAATCGCCCAGGTCGTACATATATTTCACCACAATTGAACTTAGGGACGCATTCCTTCTCGCAGAAGATTGCCGGCTGTCGATGGATGGACTCCATCGAGTTGTTTTGGTGCTTTTCTTTTCTTGCTTTTTTCCTTCGCCCAGCTCCCGAGTTTTATTTCCTGTTTCCCTCTTCTGCTTTATTCTTTGAGAAATCTGTTTAGGGAACACTTTGTCTGTGGCTGCAGGACAACAAAGGGATAATGTTCGACATTCTACATTCACTTCTCGGCGGTACAAATGAGCCAGAACCGGTGTAGATGGCTTGTCAGACCTCTCCCAACACCCCAGGCCCTCCAGGGCTTGGTAAATTTCATTTTTTTCTTCTTGCCAAATAAAAAAGGTATAAAAAAAATGTATAAATTTGCGGGAAACAAAATTGCACCATTTCCAACCGCCACCTGCTGCCCGTAGAGGATCCTCTTTAGTCAGGGATTAGAATAATATCTATATATATATAATATATATACACACAGCACATATGAGACGGAAACAATGGGACGAGGTTTATTGAAACCCTGCGGAGACCCAACCGCACTGGATTTGATGCAAGCGCTCCTATCAGACAAAAGACATCAGGCTATTTTCAAGAAGCACCAGCAAAGAAAATAATACAAACACATTCAGGGATTTATTATCGAGATGAAGCACAGCCCCATTATATTCTATAGTATTCTATACGGTTTATATCTTATTTTGGATATGGCTTCCACGACTAAAACTTTATTATTTCTGTGGATGTGCTTTCACACAGATGCCGCTTTATTGGTTTTGTATTCGCACAATAATGTTCTTGAAGAATTATGATGATGATGATGATACAGGTTATTTAAATAGGATAAACCCCTGGTGGTGGGGGGGGGCGGGGGGGGGGGTGTCCTACCAACTGTTATATATACGTATCATCTGAAACACGCACAATTTACCCGAAACATTTTGTATTACTTATAACTTTAAAATCCCGTAAAAATTCCCGCTTCTTGTCTCTTCTTCTCCCAGTTGTGGATCCGAAGCACGACTCGGTGGAGGACCTGATGCAGCGGTTCAAGGAGAGCTTCCGCACCCCCAACACCACCATGGACATGAGCCACTTCCAGCACTCCACGCACAGCTCCTCCACGGGTCGCAAGAGGGGCCCCACGCACACCAGAGGTGAGGCCCGGGGGCCAAGCCGCCATTCTCCCTGCATTTTCTTCTAATGATCAGTAATAGGTAGCTCACTTGATTTATTCACTCAGTCAACATTTTCCTCATTCGTTTGTGGTCTCAATCGTGAGTTCCAAGTCTTATTCAGCAGAGCGTTATCTTCATGGAGTAAACGACGGTCCTGTTGAGAGTAAAATAGACAATAAAGCCGGGTATGCTTCAGGGGCGTGGCTCGGCAAACTGTCAATCAAGATAGAATGCGTATCGATAGAACTGTGTACATTTAAATAGACGTGAACTTGTTTTTGGATGTTTTCAAGGGAACTTCGACCCTTTCACAGTGTGTTTTCAGTTCATGAAAGCTAATCGTTTGGTCATTCTGGTCACATAAAAACAATTATTTGATGGAAAAAAAATCTTAAGAGAACTGCTATTGCTTTTGTTGCTTTACTGTGTTTACTGTGGGAAAAAATTATATATCAGCACTGCAATTGATGTAGGGATGTAGCACGATATTTTAATATTCAAATCGTTGTTTTATTATTTCAACAAAAACGGTTTCCCTTGGTTTTTCCCCCGGTCTGCATGGAGGCAGTATAGCGTCTGCTGCGACGATGCGCTGTGGGAGTAGGGTCTAGAAGAAGAAATACGTACACGCTTCCACATCTCAATGAGTGCTGCATGTACTCGTTTTGTTTGTTTCGCAATAAAAAGTCGCCAGTTTTCCACACAATGTGCACACATCAAAAGTCTGTTTAAGCTGTCCGTTGTACAGTCTATCTGCGTTACATTCACACCTGATTTTCTCGCTGGCTTTTTACTGTTGCAGAGCTAGCGGATACACATCGATTCGAGACATTTTGAAACGTAAGACATACCTGGCCTAGTTTAGGGCCAGGGTACTTAGTAATTCACTCTATTGTGTACAAATATGACGAAACAATAGAGAGGGGCGCTGCTGCCCAACGGCTTCCGTCGTAAGCCCCTGTCTCCTGGGCAGGTAGACACCGCTAGACATATCGGACTCGGTCCGTCTCCTGGGCAGGTAGACACCTCTAGACATATCGGACTCGTCTGTCTCCTGGGCAGGTAGACACCTCTAGACAGTATCGGACTCAGTCCGTCTCCTGGGCAGGTAGACACCGCTAGACATATCGGACTCGGTCCGTCTCCTGGGCAGGTAGACACCTCTAGACATATCGGACTCGGTCCGTCTCCTGGGCAGGTAGACACCTCTAGACATATCGGACTCAGTCCGTCTCCTGGGCGGGTAGACACCGCTAGACATATCGGACTCGGTCCGTCTCCTGGGCAGGTAGACACCGCTAGACATATCGGACTCAGTCCGTCTCCTGGGCGGGTAGACACCACTAGACATACAGGACTCAGTCCGTCTCCTGGGCAGGTAGACACCTCTAGACATATCGGACTCAGTCCGTCTCCTGGGCAGGTAGACACCTCTAGACATATCGGACTCGGTACCGTCTCCTGGGGCAGGTAGACCACCGTAGACATATCGGACTCGGTCCGTCTCCTGGGCGGTAGACCCTCGGAGACATTCGGCCCGCCCTGGGGTAGACCCTGCTCATATCGGACTCAGTCCGTCTCCTGGGCAGGGTAGACACCAACTAGACATTACAGGACTGCAGGTCGTCTCGCTGGCGCAGGTGTAGGACACCCACTTAGGACATACAGGACTTCAGTCCGTCTCGCTGGCAGGTAGACACCACTAGACATACAGGACTCAGTCCGTCTCCTGGGCGGGTAGACACCACTAGACATACAGGACTCAGTCCGTCTCCTGGGCAGGTAGACACCTCTAGACATATCGGACTCGAGGTGTCACCTGGGCAGGTAAACGGCGAGTTGTGAGACTGAGTTGTGAAAGTGAATGGGTGTCTCCCTGTGTTTTGTGTGCTGCGTGCAGGGGAACCCACTAGTCTCGATAGCTGTATCAAAAAGCTCGAACCGTTGATGTTCGGGTTTTGAGAAATTTGCGATCGCCGTCCCTTCTTATAAGTGTCTTGTTCAGCCTTTGGTTGTACTTAAAGACACGTCACCCTCTCGTCACTTACACCTGCCGGTTGAAAAAAACCAAAATAGCGACGGCCAAATCCGAAAACGGCTCCAAATCTGTAGTCCACAAAAAATGGTCGTCGTCACACTGACGTGCACTGCTGATAGACAGTCTATGGCTGAGACACCTGGTGGGTTATGATGAATGAGTTAATCATGATGCTTGTGTAACGCTGGCCCGGTGCTAATCCCTGAGCTACAGCTCCCTGAGTTCTTTACTAAACCCCAACCCAGTAGGATAATGTGTGTTACCCTTTAAATCTTTTATACAAATGTTTGTTATTAAGGGTTTCTATTAATTGAACTAAAAAACGTAAAGGCTATAAGATTTATTTATTTACTATACATGCAAACTGCGGCCATTTTGACGTCCAAGACACTAGGACCATCAAATTTAACCCGAACACTACGTATGAGTTACACTAGGTACAGAGGTGTAACTGCAGACACATATACTATCTAGAATTTTTCATGGAATTTTTCTTTTTCGCACCGTACCTATACCTGAACCACTTTTTTTTTTTTCCGGTCTCCCAACATGCTCCGCCCCTCTCATACCCCCCCCAACCAATCATATTAAAGGAAACGTGAGGTCCCTGCATGTTGACAAAATTATAATATAATAATCAGGTGGTGGATGTACATTTCTAACAAACTATAACAGATCGAGGCCCTTAATTTATTGATAAAATGTTTTTCTTATAATGATTGAATTAACACTATTTATTCCTTTCGCAGTTTACATGTAAGCACTATCTATTATATCATTATTAGTATTTCTGCCATTTTTCATTATGTCATCATTATGGGGAAGCACTTTATTTTGACCACTGTATGTATGTTTGGTTATACTGTATAGACATATGTCTTATTAGATGACTTAATGAAGCGCTTTATCTATGTTATTATAATAATTATTGGTATTTTCGTGTATATTATTATTTTCCATCATTTAATTAAGCGGCAAACATTTGTGTTGAATTTACGACATGTTTGATTGGGCGGCGTCTGCTTTGAGTGAGTTAGCGGCGTTCAGCGGTCATGCAGTTCAAGGTGCATCGATTTCACGCGCGCGCTAACAGCCGATGTCACAGCAGCGTCCCGGCATCCCATCGGCCCACGGCGTCACCTCACAGCAACGAAGGTCGCCGGTTCTAACTCGATCGCGGCACCGCCAGAGCGCGTTTTTTTTCCCGTCCCGATGTTTCGGCCTTTGACCTTTTCTCTCGACCGAGGGGCGATGGGCTTGAAGCGGGGAGCTGCTTCCCGGGGTTCCTCGGCTGTCTCCGGCCGTGGCTGTCGTCTGGTAAGAACGGGTCGGATGCAGAGGTCACCCAACGCCGCGGGGAGGCTGTGAAGCGTAACTTAACAGTACAACAACTTTGGTTCTGTGTGTCGTGGGATAATTGGCCCCATTATCTCGGCCTGTTGGATCCATCTTGCAATATGTACATGATGTTGTACTTGTATAGATACTCGGGTTTAACGGAGCAATGAATGCACATGATATGACTATTGTTACTCTTCGCTCCTGTGACCATGTTGACCCCATTTTGCCTCTTTAAACTGACTACCTGATCACTCTCAGTGAGGGTTTTAAGAACTTTCCAGCCAGTGACACCTTTTTAAGGCTACGCATGGATTAGCCTCGCCATAGCTTAACTATCAATGGTCGCGAGCGCAGGGGTTGCCAATACCGCTATATCCTTGCCGAACGTGTTCTGGGTCGCCGGTGCTGTTGCGTACACAGAGGTCCAGGGTGAAGACTAAAGCGGAATATCACAGCCGTCCGTCCGCGAGGTGCCGTTCGAGAAGCTCGCGGGCATTCCACGCACGGCCGTGACATTTATAGCGTCACCGTTTGGCTGTAACATTGTGGTGTAGATGGTGTACTGTATGTGTGGACGCGCCGCCCTCGCATTCTGCCTCAAAGCTTCAACGTTTCCGAGGTGTGCGCAACACGCAGCAACTCATCGCATGAACCCTGCAGTTCACACACAGTGACTATAAAGTAGGTTTTGAAGGAGACTGCTCTTGGTATCGGGGGGTTCTTCACTTGCCTTGTCACCTTAACCTTCAACTTTTTAAAGATTATGGCCGTTTTCTCTGCTCTGTTGTTGTTGTTGTTGTTGTTGTTGTTGTTTTGGTCTTTGTTTCAGCACATCCAAAAATATCATCATCATCGTACAGTTTTATATTATTTTGGCTAGGCTGTAGTTTTGCCGCAGTCATAGTAAAAATCATATTAGTCGTGTCGTCGTAGCATTTTATGGAACATATGGTGATTGCGAGAAGCTATAATGCATCAGTTTTAACGTAGTCGTCAAAAATGATAAGTGGAAAAGGTAAATATGCGGTTTTACTCATTCGAGTCATGAATCAAACGCTAACGGAGTCCTATTGAGTTCACTTTCCATACAAGCCTCTCTGTTTACAGTAGCTCATCCAGAACACAGGACGAAAAAAACATCATTATTGATGCGTTTGCTGTCAAACTAAACAAGAGACACGTCATTATTATTCCTCTAATGTGTCTAACGGTGATTGATTAGTCATTATCCGGGCCATATTAGGCTAAGCAGTACTACACAGTCAATCAGCCGGGCGCCCGCCTGAATACATTTCAGATCCGCCTCTACTCCCCCAATCAATTGAATCGCGCGCCCCTTTCAAAGCAAAAGAGAAATTCATTTGATGAGCGGCTTTAATATACCGACGTACGCCCAATTTACCTGTGAAGAGGTCCAAGGTTCTCCACCCTGACAGAGCCGTGCTACCAGAGGTTACGTTTGTGGGGATAAATACAGGCTTCAACTATTTCACATCATTATTAAACGTCCACCGGTGGGTATGTACAACGCGGGCCGGGTCCTATTTCACCATTTTGCGTCGTTTTTCATTCCAACATGATTTCTGTCAGCGCTACTACTATGTTATGTTGAGACATTGCTGCACTTGTTACAGTGGGCTTTCATCGGAGACCACGTCTTCAAATCGCTGCACCATCAACCATATCGGATATTAGTTGAATTCCTATGTGACACATACTGTATATACATAACAACGCCGGGGGTTCTGTCTCAGTGTCACTGCATATTGCATTGTTGCAATGTTCCTATGGCAGGTTATCAGTCTATTTAGTCAGAGGACACACGGATTGAGAATCGGGACTTGGGGAATGGAATCGGTTTAGCTGTGTCGTCGAAATTGTTGCCTCCCTTAACAACCCAAGCAGTGAAATGTATGTACGTCTGTGGTTAAATGTGTGTGGTCTCACAGCCAAGTCACCAGCTCTCTTGTCATCGACGGGTCGACATTTGATCGGCCCTTTGGCAAATAGTTTCACGTACTACCAAATGCCTCCCTCATAATTAAGCCTGCTTTGCACATTGTTATAATACATTTGCGTCATGTATTCAATGAATACATGTACAATTTACAGAATTGCCTCCTGATGTTGAGAGGGGGTAGCGAAGGTCATTCCGCGTAATGTAGGAAAATGTGTGACAAGTGTGACACGACAGCCAGTGACAGATTGCAAATAACAAGAATATCGGAAAAATAAACTGCGGAATGAATAGTGAATCGGCGTCGGGACGTTTCATAACAATGTTATAAGTGTCGTGTTTTATTCGGTATTATTCCTTTTAATGTGTTCATTGTGCACAATCTCTTCCGTTGAAGTTCATTATTGTTACTTCTCGTGGTGAGAGGCGTAGGTGTTCAACTGAGCGCCCGGGCCCAGCCACAGGCCTCTGACCTTGTGCACAGTATTATTGGAGAAAGTGGGTCCGTAAAAACATATCTTTTTGAAACTCATCCAAAACATTGCTTATACTGCGTTCGTTATTTTTTTAAACAGAAGCTGTAAATATTCATCTCAAAAACACATTTTTCCGCTGTTGACTAGATGTGACGAGATCGCTCACTTTTCCCCTCCACCAACGCACACTCCCTTCGCATGCATTGTTAATGCCAATTAGCACGTTTAAGTGATGATATTTTGCTCAACTAATCCGTGTGTATACCTCCGATAATGAGCTCTTTACCATGAGACGTGCAATTAGCCACCGCATAGTGGGAGCCATCTCGTCTGTCAGGGAGAATAACCGCACACACACAAAAAAACACACAAAAAAGCAGGCAAAGGAAGCAGAGCGAAATGGAGATGCGTGTTGTTGATGCTTCAATTAGCGTTCACCGCGTGGAGCGTTGCACGATATTTCTGCTGATTTATTTGTTTTTTGCCAGATCAACGGCGCAAGCGGGAGATGAATTCTGCGGGAAAAATGACTACGAAGGTTACTGACACAGATTTGTCTGACTCTCTCTCTCTCTCCTAGCTCTCTTATCGGTCTATCCCTCTTCTGTCTCTCTCTCACTGTCTCTGTTTCTATCTATCTCTCTCCTTCTCCCACCCTCTCTCTCTCTCTCTCTCTCTCTCTCTCTCTCTCTCTCCGTCTCGCCCTATTTCTCCCTATCTGTCTCTGTCTCTCTCTCTCTCCGTCTTTCTCCTCATCTCTCGTCATCTATCTTCATCCCCCCTCTCTCTCCGTTTCTCTCCCTCTCTATCTGTTTCTCCCTCTCTGTCTGTCTCTTCCCCCCTCCCCCACTCTATGCCCTCTCACACTCTCTCTCTCCCTCTCTCTCTCTCTCTCTCTCTCTCTCTCTTCATCTCTCTTTCTCACTTCTATCGTCTCTCTTCCTCTCTCTTCTCTCTCTCTCTCTCTCCTCTCTCTTCTCATCTTTCTTTCTCAATCTCTCTCTCTCTCTCTCTCTCTTCATCTCTCTCTCTCTCTCTCTCTCTCTCTCTCTCTCTCTCTCGCTCGGGTCAAAGCAAGCGGACCCCTCTCAGGCCCTTTAATTAGGGGTGAAAGTGTGAACTCAGCAAACAAGAAAAGTCCATGGTAACAACCACGCTAATGGAAAGGTTATCCATCTCCTCATCCTCCTCCACCTCCTGCTCATTTTCCTCCTCCTTCTTTTTCTTCTTCTCCTCCCCTCTTCTCCTCCTCCTCCTCCTCCTCCTCTGTGTAGTCTCTCGTGTGAAGATCTCTCCCACTGTGTTCTTCACATTGTTCCGTCAGAACGACTTTACGTCCTGCTCTCTCCTTATACTTTCTATTACTACCTCCTCATGTGCAGAGGATTATTACCACAATCAAATCAAACATAAAATAGATATAGCTGCTCCGCACTCGATCCAGTTTTTCTTTTTTTCCGAAGGTTTTTAGTTGCTACTCCCGTATGGATCGCGTGCTTGATTTGTTCTCCGCCTCACTTGGATTGTTGGTCGTCGGATGAAGGTGTCCGGTGCCAAACGTCTCAACGTAAATGTATAAATGTAAGCAGGAGGCACAATTAGCGGAGGCGTTGAGGGGGAGGGAGGTAAGCGTTCGCCGGCCAAAACTCACGTTGTCTTATTGTTTGAAAAACAAAGAAGAAAAAAAAAGGAAAAATATGTTTTTCCTGCTTTCCTATTGCCCTCCAATTTGCGCAGCTTGGCGCGGCGCATTTCTACATTCAATTAGTTTTCCAGCCAAACTTTTGTTTCGCTTCGCTCTGAAAGCTTAAACACAGATTAGGCTTGAGTGCATATTTTAGTATTATTATTATTTTGTATTAGATTTGCAATATCTTTTGTCTTGAGTGTTCTTTCTGCATTGTCACCGATGACTTTGGCCATTGTTAGCGAGGCTGCTGGCTGCCATTTTGGATCCAAAGGCCCCCGTTTCTCCGTGACCGGTGTGGGTGCTGTGTGGGTGCTGTGTGGGTGCGGTGTGGGTGCGTGGTGGGTGCGGTGTGGGTGCGGTGTGGGTGCTGTTGAGTGAAACTGAACTGGCAGGAGGTGGGAGAGGCAGAGGACACCATCTGTGCAGTTTATTACCAGTCACCCCCCCCCCCCTACCGCCTCCCTGCCTGGTCGGGCTTATACAGGTGCGTTTCTTCTGCATGAATGATGACACGCTCACGTGAGGTTGCCTTGGTTACGCCGTATACCCTTTCACACGTCTCAGCGACTCAGCTTTCCACTCGGCACGCTGCGGTCCCGTCTGCTGGAAACGCTTATTTGTTATTTCCTTATGTGGGTTTTCTTTTGGTACATTTTATCTGACGACTTTTGTTACGTCGAGCAGACAAACACGGAGCAGCACCGATACTGCCACGAGGCTATTGCTTTTTTTAACCTTCGGAGTCACCTTATTTGCATGTAGGCTCGCCGTTGTTGCCCTGCTGGGGCGTTAATGCACTCCTAAGTGGTGGAGCAGACTGGTGTGTGTGTGTGTATTTGTTTTCATGTCCCACAATGCATCCCTCTGCCCGCCAAAGATGAGAATAACCGTATGGTTATTATCCCCCCTATCTCCTGTTTAATTGAGGCTTTGAAGTAGCACATGAAAGTACTCTGTCTCTCTCTCTCTTCTCTCTCTCTCTCTCTCTCTCTCTCTCTCTCTCTCTCTCCGTCTATCTCTCTCTCTCTCTATTTTTCCACCTCACCAAACGTGTGTCTGCGTGTGGGTCTTAGTGTTTGTGTGTGTGTCTGTGTGTGTCTGTGTGTGTGTGTATGTGTCTTATTTGTATGCATACATGTGTGGTTCTCTCAGTAGGTGTGTGTGTGTGTGTGTGTGTGTGTGTGTGTGTCAGCGTGTGGGTCTTGGTGTGTGTGTGTGTGTATGTGTGTGGGTGTATGTGTCTGTGTTGTGTGTAGTGTGTGGGTTCTCAGTGGTGTATGTGTGTGTGTGTGTGTGTGTGTGTGTGCGTGTGGGTCTTGGTGCGTGGTGTGTGTGTGTGTGTGTGTGGGTGTATGTGTCTTATTAGTGTGCATGCGTGTGTGAGTCTCTCAGTAGGTGGCCGTGTGTGTCGGTGTGTGTGTGTGTGTGTGTGTCAGTGTTGTGTGTGTGTATGGTGTGTGTGTATGTGTATGTGTGTGTGTGTGTGTGTGTGTGTGTGTGTGTGTGTGTGTGTGTGTGTGTGTGTGTGTGTGTGTGTGTGTTGTGTGTGTGTGTGTGTGTGTGTGTGTGTGTGTGTGTGTCGTGTGTGAGTGTGTGGTGTTGGTGAAAGTGCAGCCAGGCACATACTAAGCCCACTTGGCATATTTCAAT
>PIJE02000462.1:278009-318541 GCA_002895965.2 Coryphaenoides rupestris | reverse complement strand
AGTTAGGGTTAGGTGGTGTCTTGCTCAGGGACACCTCGACACTTAACTAGAACCGATCGAACCAGCAACCTTCCTGTTGCCAGACAACCGCTCTTACCTCCTGAGCTACTGCCGCCCCAGTGGCAAATGGGTAATTGTAAATTGTCCATCAAAGTGACAACAACTGATGTATTTGGTTCAATATGAACTATTAAATCAAACGTATTTAATTTTACATCTAGAATGAATTAGCGTTGGAACATCCTGACACTTGGTCCTAGTGTAGCGGGTCAGCGGTCTGTGATAGATTCCCGGAGAGAGAGTAACGACGTCATTTCCTCCAGGCGACGACCTCACATAGCCCCCCGCGGCCCCCCAGCGTCTCATATTACAGAATGTCCAAAGCCATCATCACTTCGGCCATCTTGGTGATAACAGTAACATTGTAGAAGCATTGCAGGGAGACGGTGTGACTAGTTTGCCGATCCATTCATTCAAGTCATTCATTGCTTCCTTACGCATTAATTCAAAGGCAATAGGGCACCCCACCCCCTGCCCCTTTATATTCACTGTTCCATTAGGACCATGGTGTGTGTGTGTGTGTGTGTGTGTGTGTGTGTGTGTGTGTGTGTGTGTGTGTGTGTGTGTGTGTGTGTGTCCTGTATCCTGTTGTGTCCGTTGCTGAGGATTGAGGTTGGTGAAAGTGCAGGCACAACTGAATACTCAATTCTCTCTCTCTCTCTCTCTCTCTCTCTCTCTCTCTCTCTCTCTCTCTCTCTCTCTCTCTCTCTCTCTCTCTCCATCCTCTTAACCTCAAGGAGCAGCATGCACTCTACTAAATGAGGCTTAGTGATTTTGCCTGGTGAGTTCCCGTGCTGTGTTTGTGTTTTTGTGAGATTGAGATGGTGATGGTGATGATGATGATGATGATGATGATGATGATGATGATGATGACAGGGGATTTGTGGTGCGTTAATATTTAGCTTACGCTTTTATTAACTCCTCTTCTGTCGGCTGTCGAAATGTAACCCCCAAAACCAAACCAAAAACGTTCCGGAGTAAACTGCGGACAAACACGGAGAATCGTCCACGTTTTACAAGCGTGAGTCGAGGCGGCCATCGCTGGAAATTGTCAGCATCCGGGTGAGAGAGCGCTCTCAGAGAGGCAGGTATAAGCTTTAGAGTTTTGTACTTTATATTCCTCGACATTGTGGACTATGTGGTTAAAACACATTTCGTTGGCCTTCTTCAGTCCTGTCCACGTTATTATCATGCATCCATGGTCTGTAACCGTTGACAACCGAGATTGTGCCGGGTCCCCATTTTTTTTTTTATCATGGAATGTGTATTCTGGCTCTGATAAATATCCGTCATTCCTTCCACCCAGCAAGACTTGGCTTATTAAGTCATCGTCCGGAGATTGGTATTTGTTGCTAGCAGCCGTGTTAAAGTCTTGCGCGGCTCTTCCGGCAAACAAGAAGGCAGCTGAATCTGATTGGTTCAGCAGATTGATCAATAGATTTGAACAGATTTGTTGTGTTTTTGTTATTATTGATTGCATTCCAAAGAGAGGAATGTCGAGAGAAGCTCAAAAACAGTGAATCAAGCACATGCTCACATTCCACAAAGTGGGACATGGAAAATATCTGGTGATTTGCAGTTAAATGTGCCTTAACACTAGAACTGGCGTGAGAGGGTTTCATTTAGTCGATCACTAATATATGTAAAAAAGGATGTCTTGGTTTACATGTGTGACAATTATGAAATGAAAACAAGTAACGTAATATAGTCATATTTTGAAGAACTTTCCTAAAAATCTGTTTCACCACCCCGACTACTTTGGATTCCAACAAGCGACAAACGCAGTCGGGCGGTGAGTGGTGAAGGTTATAATAAAACATACGTCTTCCAAGTATGAGGAAATCTATACGTGCTCTTTTTTATAGAGTAAACCTGACGGGTGTTGTTAATATAAATATGAAGCTGCATTAATGACGTAAATGTGATTCAATCTAACACAAAATATCCCAGCAAGGCAACTGTGAAGTTGTCGAGCGAACCAACAGACATTGAACTCTTGCAGATGTTGACATCAGCTATATTTGCTCAGCAGAATATAAAATGGTTTGGCCATCGCGCTGTGAAATATATTACTTTCCCACTCTGTGTCTATCAACCTCGAGTCAACCGTTTTATTATAGTTTATATGATATATGAAATACCCACACACACATTCCTTCTGGAAAACATGAACATTTCTTTGAATACATACAGACATGACATGGATTATTTTTCATCGGCAGACATTGACTGAACTGCTTTCCTGTGAGTTGAGGTGGTTGAGGATTGTATGAGTTTACAAACATCTCTCCTTTTTGAAAATGAATAGAAGATGAGAATTAATGACAGAACATAATCACAGCAGCTCAGTGACATCGTTCCATTTGTCTGTATTCCTCCTCGTCTCAAAGTATTCCATTGTTGTATTATTTTCCATCCACTTAATTACTTTTTATCCGTCATCATACATTTTATTTATTCAGAGAGAGACCAAATCGCTTGGCGTCGCATGCCAGCATACAGTGTATATATGCCGTATATACATATATATATATATATGGATTCCTCAAGAAACCACAGAACACATATTTCAAACAAATATGTTGAAAAGTACAAAATAACTCAATGTGTTTAAATGTGCTTCAACAAGCGGATCAAATCTAAGGTCAAGATAAAACAAAAAGCTAATTATATGTGTCAATTATGAAATATGCCGTTTTCTTCAATAAATCCAGGTTGTAATTGAACACTGTTGAACAGCTTTGTGTGATTTGAAGGCTAAAAAGAACCCAACAGGGATGTCATTTACTCTCACGCGTTCGTTCCCCTGAACGACGATAAGCACACAATTAATTGGATGTTTCTTTCATATTTAAAAGTTGATGGCGACAGTTGACGTGGAGAATAATTCCCAGTTAAACTTGAGGTTGATCGCTGACAGCGTCTATTGTGATTCACAATGCTAATAATAATGATGTACATATAAGCTACCTTCACATTTTTTAGTTTTATGTGAAGCACTCTATGAAGTGCGCGTCATTTCTCTGCTGTGAAGCACTTTGAGTGACATTTCTTGTGTGAAAGGTGCTATATAAATAAAGTTTTACTTACTTACTGCTTTGCACTTTGGATAAACCCAACACACATTCATATACAGTGGACGGCGGTGTCAACCATGCAAGGCAAGGTTGTTAGGGTTGGGAGGGAGTCTTGCTCATGGACACCTCGGAACTTTGCTCGGGGGGGGGGCAGGGATCGAACCAGCACCAACCACTGCCCTGGCTCCTGAGCCACGCCCTCTGAGCGCTCCAGCGAAGGCTCGACACAAGGACAAAGTAGAAGTATGTGGTTTCGATCCATATAACTGAAAACAATCTACTAGCGGTTTCTGGTGAATGCATCTTAATGACCTGTGATACAAATGATCACTGCAAACACACGTAGCTCCACCAACATGGCCGATTTTTTTTCCGAATCGGCTTC
Source organism: Coryphaenoides rupestris (assembly GCA_002895965.2). Lineage (NCBI taxonomy): Eukaryota > Metazoa > Chordata > Actinopteri > Gadiformes > Macrouridae > Coryphaenoides > Coryphaenoides rupestris. The sequence goes on along the minus strand of PIJE02000462.1, from coordinate 315,019 downwards.
GATGCTGATGTCACTTACAAGTCAAGAATTGCGATCTCCGGTGACCTTAATGATTCACAGACTCTGCAAACACTCCCGTGGAAATACCCCGAGACATGTGTCTGGGGGAGAGGGTTGTCCATCCAAATCCCGTTGTTTTTTATCATGAGTCATGTGGTGATGTGGGTAGCCAGGAGCTTCAGGTGCAAGGGCACACACACAGAAACAGAACACAGAGGTGCAGAGACATGAGTTTTATCATGACTAATGAGAACATTTTTATGAAGAATGTATCATTAAATCGGTATACAGAGTTCAGAGGACGGGGGCAGTACTTTTTCTTTTCTTTTTCGTATTTGCATGCGTATAATTACAAATTAATACTTGCTTGTCCACAACAATGGACGGTGTATCTGGAATACAAATTAAAAACAATTAAAAATCCTGCAAAAATAACCAAACCAATCCCCAAAGATTGAACAAAACAAACAAATCTTGTTGACAAGACAACAACAACACTTGACTGGGTCGAAAAAAAACGAAGAACGAAAAATACAGACAATAAAATAAGTTTGCTTTACAGTTCTGACAACCCACTCCACCCCCACCCCCCCCCCCCTCCCTCCACCACCACCACCACCATCAAAAAAAAAAAATGGGGATTGTTGAAGCGTGTCTGAGTGGCGTTCTCATGTTAGCTCACTTTATTTGACGGACTCGTCGACAACAGCAGCCACGCGTTGAGTCAGCATCCAACGGCATTCAGATGAATCGCCGCCTTCTTTTCCCTTAACATCTGCCGCCGTGCGTCTCGCTGAGCGCTGCTCGCGGTGGACTCCAGCGGCTTCACGTTCACACTACAGGCTGTCTGTCTGTCTGTCTGTCTGTCTGTCTGTCTGTCTGTCTGTCTGCTGTCTGCTGTCTGGGCCTGCGTTGGCTTTAACTGTGTGTATAGGCTGCTCACATTGCTTTTTTATTAGTTTTTCTGGCTGGCTCTCTCTCTCTCTCTCTCTCTCTCTCTCTCTCTCTCTCTCTCTCTCTCTCTCTCTCTCTCTCTCTCTCTCTCTGTCTCTCTGTCTACCTCTCTTTCTCTCTCTCTGAAACAGATGTGTTCCATTTCATTTGCTGTCTGTGTATGTGTCTTTCTGTCTCTCTGTCTCTCTCTCTCACTCTCTTTCTCTCTCTGTCTCTCTCTCTCTCTCTCTCTCTCTCTCTCTCTCTCTCTCTCTCTCTCTCTCTGATGTGCTATTGATGATGTGAGTGTGTCCGAGTTGGTTCTGGAGGGGGGCTCGGAGTTTGCCGCCCCTCGACGTGACATGATGAGCCTGCATTGTTCTGAGACGAGTAATCTACTCCGCTCCACACACACACCCTCATAATTCTCATTACCAGACAAATTGGAAAATGGTCGAGTGTGTATCACCAATTGTCCTTCTTTCCTCCTCCCTTCGACCGAGTGTGTGTGTGTGTGTGTGCGTGTGCGTGTGTGTGTGTGTGTGTGTGTGTGTGTGTGTGTGTATACACTGTGTGTGTGTGTGTGTGTATACACTGTGTGTGTGTGTGTGTGTGTGTGTGTGTGTGTGTGTGTGTGTGTGTGTGTGTGTGTGTGTGTGTGTGTGTCTGTATGTGTATGTGTGTGTCACAATACATGTGTCCATAACAACAGGAGACTAAGTGTCAGTGCCTATTGAGCTGATTTTTTCTCATCCAAAGTGAATTCAGAAACAACCGCCATTACAGAGCAGGTCAGGATTAGCTCATCTTAATCAAGTATGGTCAAAGTCAAAGTCAAAGTGCTTTATTTTCATATGTTCTTCATAACACAGGGCCATTCTGAACAGTGACATTCTTGTGACAGGCGACAGTACGCAAAAGAGTGGTCAAAAATAAATCTTAAAATATTAAATAGCAAGATAATATCAAAAAGATCAAAAAAGATATAAGATAACAGAAACTGACTACCGCCTGCAAACTGTAGCCTCTTTCAGAGAAAACAGGAATTACAATTGTGTGGACAGTGTACAGGAAGACTGCGGACATCAGGGATCGAACCCCGTAACCTTCCGCTGGAAAGCCCCACTTACACCCCGGCCACGACACTATCCGCCGCTTGGGTTTTTACCTAGTCTAGTGTGAATGTTTACCTGGACTGAAGTGTTGTTGTTGTTGTATTTGTTCAGTCAATAATCAATCAATAAATAATGAATATATATATATATACGTACATACATGTATTTTCTGCATGTCGATGCTTTCTGCATCAGCAATAACTCGGTGAACAATGAGCTTTAAAAAATGTTTATTCAACCTGCGCGAGTCCACAGACAATCAACTCACTTCACCGAAACCCCCCCCCCCCGTAATTAATGGCCAGTTTATTGATTGATCAACGGCAACACATTCTACGAGGTGAGGAGTCCTCAATCCATGCATCATGTATTCCAGTCTGCAGGCATGCATGTATTTTGATATACTCTGCAGAAAAACAACGACAGCGAAGCACACACACAAAACACACAGTTCTTCCAACCTTGCACTGAATGTCTTGGGAACAACACAGCAGATGTCACTTCTTCTTCTTTTTTTTCCTTTCACACCTCGGAAGTGAAGACGTACATTTTTTTTTCCTCCAAGCGTACAAATGAATAATGTATGCCTGAAAGAATACGTCGAAGGCTGTGAGTTTTCTGAGGTGTCGATTGAGTCTGCAGCCAGCCGGAGTTATAACACTTAACCTCTCTTTAACATTTCCTTCCTCTTTAACACTGTGTCTCGATCCAGGTTATGTTTTTTAATGGGTTTTTTGTAAGATATAGATGAATACGTGCATCAAACAAGTGTTGAAACGAGAGAGAGAGAGAGAGACAGACAACACTTTTTCTACAGCATATTTAAAGTACAAGTGAAGCCCCTGTTCCGAATGTATTCAAACACTGAGAACACAAGAAAATGAGTTTTACTTTGTGGGTTTTGTTCAAAGTTAAATGTTTGTAACTGCTATGTTAAGATCAGATTATAGAGAGACTGTAGTGTGTGTGTGTGTGTGTGTGTGTGGTTGGTGGCTGGTTTAAGCAGCCTCACCTGGCCCGAGTCAGGCTGATTAAGATAAGATAAAACTTAATTGATCCTGAAGGAAATTCTTGATTAATATCATGTACAGTATGACTGTTCAATATGACATATGCAATATTGTCAATATCATGCAATATCACTTTTGAATAGCATTGGCATCTTTTCTATTTTAGTTAACCTATTTTTTTGTATGTATCTTGCATTTATTGTTATTCGGTTCGGCTTAAACACTTTTTTCTACTCTTTCTATTCTCATGTTGTTATTTTTGAGCAACCTCTGGCACAAGAATTTCCTTCAGGATTAATGAAGTTCTATCTTATCTTATCTTATTGTCTGGGGGCTGGGAGGCTGGGTGCATCGACCAATCATCACCTCGGGTGCATCGACCAAATCAAAACCTGGTTCCTACACAACATCCTGTCTGCGTCCTGCTGGTGGGAGGAGCCTAGGAAAAAGCCACTCCGGTGGCGTGCATCAGGGCTCATTGCCGCAAAAACATACGGAAAAAATACCCCAAAAAAACAGTTTTATGTTCACTGGCGCTTTAAACTCCTCGAGCGAGATCGGGGAGAGAAGCCGGTGTAATGAAATGAAAAAAAGTTTTGTTCGTGCTGACACGGGAGGGTTTTTTTTAGCGCGATGGCGAGACTTGACACCCATTTTCAAGGCGGAGTTTAGAAATTGAGAAATAATCGGTTGGAAAGCGGGAAGGCGGGAGAACGGATTAAAGACAGGACAGATAAAGAAGACGAATGGACTTTGTCGTCGTCGTCGTCGCCGCCGGGCGGGGTTACGGGAAGGGGGGGCTGCGCTCATCCTCGCGCGGGTTAACCAGCTGGATGCGGCGTGTGCTTACGCAGCCGCTTGCTGTTCATATCCTCCTATATTTGTATGTTTGTGTTCCGTCCTTGCAGCTCGCCGGTGATCTATCAATAACAAGTCATACAAAAAGCCAACATACCAACGTGTGGATTGTGTCCCCCCCACTGCAAAGGGACTTGCCAGGCGCCGGCAGCGGTAACCACAGATATTAACTGTCGTGTGACATCTCTGTGTGCGCTCATTTCCACCGCCGCCCAGAGAGGACGGCGTGCATTAAGACTCCCTTTATCTGCCTTCCCACCGGTGCTGTCCGCAACCTAAATAGCCGGCGTGATTTCTTGACACGTTTCTTAAAAGTCGTCTTATCTCCTTTCCTTTGACTTCACTTTTCGTTTTCCCTCCGTCCTTTTTCCTTCCTCTCTCCTCATCGTTTGATCCGGGGGTCCCTGGAGGCGGTTCGCGTGCCCCCCCCCCTCCCCCCCCCCCGCGTGCCCTGCTATCTCCCAGCCTCTGGAGCTTAATTTGCAAATCAAACTGGAACAGTTTCCCTGTGGCTTATCTTGTGTCTGTCTTCTTGTCTGGGTTTATTTATTTATATGTTGCCCTTCTGTGTGTGTGTGTGTGTGTGTTGTGTGTGTTGTGTGTGCCGGCGTGTGTGGCGTGTGTGTGTGTGTGGTTGCGTGTGTGTGGTGTGTGTGTGTGTGTGCGGGCTTTCGGTGTGCATGTGGTGTGTGTTGCTATGTTAGGGAGCGTGTGCACGTTTGTCTTTGCGCCCACGTCTGCACTTCTGGTCACGGCGGTTGGTGGTGTGTGTGTGTGTGCTTGTGCGTGTGTGTGTGTGCGTGTACACATGTGTGCATGCATGAGTTGTGTGTGTGTTGTGTGTGTGTGTGTTGTGTGTGCGTGAGCGAGTCGGTGCGCACACGAGACAAAGTGCACAGTAAATAGAGTGCGCTAAATGCACCGGGACCTCGACAAAATGACAACATCAGCAATTTGCATAATGATAAAGTCACGGGGAAAACAAATAATCCATTTAAAAGCAAGACAACCTTGCAAGCCCAAGAGAAAGCTGTGGTATCAGATTGCTGCGTTGTTAATACCGTGTCTCAGGTTGTACCCGTACAATAACCCGGGTTTCACGTTGCACTCCTATGATGTGTTATCATCTATAGTCACCGTGCTTCCTCGGTGTGACCGGGGGGCCGGAAACCTCCAAAATGCACTTCCCCCTCTGTAGTTAATGATGTCTTGTTGATATGCAAACACTGTTTGTCCTGCGTAATCTTGGGGATCAGAGGAATTCATCTGCGTAATCTCATCGGCAGAGCATAAGGGGGGGGGGGAGGGGTGGTGGGGGGGGTGACATGAAATCGATGCGTTTCTCTCCTGGGGGCCGGCGATACGATTAGCAGAAGGAGTGAGTCACTTTGTCAACAAGTGACGGTGTCTATTTTTGGGATTTCTTTGAAACCCGGATAATATGTATTGTCTTCCGGGATAATGGGAAATGACGCTGTCACATGGGAACATCCGGTGGTGATGTTAATGCTAATGATAACAATGCTAATGTCAATGTTAATGATGATGATGATGATGACGACGATAAAGAAGATGGAATGGGAATCTAATTCTAGATTTGAAGTATTCTAAGACTCAGGACAATTCTTCCTACGGTTTACAGCTGTTATAAACCAACAAAGTATAATAATATAAAGAATACAAAACACATCAGCTATGAATTGCAACGCAACAGCACCACTGATGTCTGATGCCAACGACGTCCTGAAGACCTTTTTTTCACATAAGTTAACCCTGGGTTAACGTAACCCTGGTTATAATAACCCTGGGTTTATTTTCTGACGTTTCACACTAGTTTTCTTTAACCCTGGGTTAACAATTGACACCGGGTTAACGTTTCACACTGTGAGCTTGTAGACCCCGGGTTAACGTTCTCATTTGCATATTTACTGGGTTATCGAACATGATTGGCCCGGCCCAGCACGTGACCTTTGTTTACATTTTAGCCGGCTTAGCTGTCAAAATGACGCCCATCACGCCCCTTGATGATGGGTGATAGGTAATTAAACACAAACACAAAAGAGAGAGAGAGAATAACAATTAAACTGAGAAGAGAAGAATATATGAGGAGGTTTTACGATTTTATTTTAAGTACAGAGAAATTAATTAACATTTTAATTTCACAGATTGCCTTCACAGATGCGCGTGCGATTATATGTAAATGAGGTGAGGTTGCGGTCTGTGATTGGATGGATAGTCGTTGATATCGCTGTTACCTTCTAACCCACATTCATTTCACACTAGTGTTCTTGGCCCGCAATTGCGTGCTAACCTGCTTCGTAGCAAGGTTAGTTACCCAGGGTTAAAAGCGGTGCTAACCCACTTTCAAAATGCAAGTGTGAAACGCTACTTAACCCCGGTTAAATGCGGGTTAACCTGCATTTAACCCGGGGTTAAGTGTAGTGTGAAAAGCATATTTTGTGTCTTTTTAAGCGTCTTTCTAAGTCAATATGTGGACAGACACGACGTCATTCGTTGGCAGACTTAAACTTGAACTAAATCCAACAAGAACTCGAGTCAGACGTCAGACAGAAGTGGGAGTGGCCACACGGACAGACGGATGGACCCGGGTTCCGAGGTTGGAAGCGGCTCGCCGAAACTGGGATGGCCTGCTTCTCTCTCCGAGCCGAGTTTGAGTGATGAGCCGGGCCGAGCCGCAGCATTGTGGAGCGTCTGTACGCATCCTTTCAGGAAATTAAATAGACAAAAAAAACAGGACGTACTTTATCAGCCTGTTACAAGGCGAGGCCTCGTCGTCTTCGTCTGAGTTGGGGTTTTTTTAGCCCACAAGCCCCTGCGCTCTGAGCCTCCGCTTAATTCCTCAGAGGAAGTCGGAGGCTTTCAATTTATCGTCAAAGATAGAGGAGAGTATGTGTTCTCCAGCCTCACCTACACCCCATCCATCATTTTTGGCAAATGCCACGCAAACTCCCGCCACCCCCCAGCCCCCACCCCCAAAAAAACTGTTTCCTCTTTTATTAACTCCATGAATATTATACTCCCATAACTCGAGGGAAGGCTTGTCTGGGGCCATAAAGATTTGACTTAATGCTCAAAGCTCTATCGATACAGATGAAGAGGGGGAGGGGGGGGTGGGCAGGGGACGGAGGGGGGAAGCGAAAAAATTCTGAAAACATTTTTTTTTTTGGTCATTCCTTTTGGTCGAGTGCACTTAAACAAGTCTGGGCTCTGTTTGGAGAGTGAAGCAGAAGCAATGCGGTGTAAAATTGGCTATGAATTTATGCATCATGTTGGACGACATGGCTGGGGGGGGGTGGGGGGAGGAAGAGACGTAGATAAGGGCGGGATGTATGTGTGGATGGATGGAGGCGGGGTGGGAGAGAGAGTAAGGGAGAGAGGGAGAGAGAGGGAGGGAGGGGGAGAGAGAGGGAGAGATGGAAAACAAATGAAAGAGAAAGTCCACGGCAGCACCATGGACAGCTGCTCCAGTGTGGAGCTGTCCATTGTTCTGGACTGCATACAACAGATTCCCTTCCACCCGGCCGGCAGATAGCTCGTACCAAATTGCTCCGTGTTTTTTTGTTACTTTCTTCCTCCTCTTTAAGAAAAAGTGGGAGAGTCATCATCGGCTGCCAGGCCTCCTCTGTCATTTCATTTAATCAGGTGTCTGTTGCAAACTCCGCCGGGCCGTTTCGGTGGAGCTGCCTTTTAAGTGCAAATGCCTCACAAAACACCTTGAAGTGTGTGTACGTGTGTGTGTGTGTGTGTGTGTGTGTGTGCGTGTGTGTGTGCGCGTGTGTGTGCTTTGTAAATCTGGCCGACCGTGCAGGAGATCCCTCGGCCCTAATCCGCCACTTTCAAACGATTCTCTCTGCTAGTCGGGCTGTTTCACTGATCTGCGTGTCAATGCACCGTCCTCAAAAACCAAGAACCGAGAACCAAGGAACATCGATTTATTTTGTTCTCCTCGATTTGTCTTGGTTGCGACGGGCATATCTTGTGAAGCCACGCCCGGTGTCTGTCTGGCATGTGATACACAGTATGTTGTATTTGTCGTGAAAAGCTATTTTGAAAAATCTTCCCAGATGTGACATCACAAGTGGGAGTTTTGTTCGCCCAGATTGGCGAAGAACTCCCCCGTCGCCTACCTGTTGGAATGTACCAACTGGTTCTTCTGCAGTTAAAGGCACCGCTGTGGTTCAGCCCCAGGCGGATAACTTGAAGCCTGGCCAGATTACGGATTACATTTACATTTACATTTACATTTACATTGAGGGCATTTGGCAGATGCTTTTACCCACAGCGACTCACAAAGAGTACATTTGTTGAAGGAGACAGCAATATATCTCTGTGGTACATAAAGATAAGAATAGAGGTGTTTTCGAGCATTCATAGTTACGAGGCTAATAGAACGAGTTACATAATTGCTAAGTTGCCTGCATAATAGCTGGGATAAGAGCAGACGTGTGATTGTGAGCACGTTACCAATTCTTCTGAGAATGTGACCTCGCAAACCTCGCTGCCTCGCAAAGGAAACCGTGACTTTTTTTTAACACTGCAACTCTACTGTCCATTTCGGACTTTCTTTTTACACATTTTGTTGTGCAGCCCCTGACATCGACCCTCGTCACAATGCTTCAGTCGCAGGGTCCAATAACTTCCTGTTCATTTTATCGTTAAGTTGGTTTTATTCATGTCCGTCTCAGCGCCAGCATGGTGAATGTGTATTTACCTGACACTAGTTGTGTCTCTACTGGTGCACTGACAGTCCTAAATCAAACGCACCCATCATTGATGTTATGAGCTACACCTGTGGTCTTCATGCTGTGAAAAGTTGATCCCAAGTTATTCCAACTTTCATTTTGCCTTGTTTGTTCCTCAGCCTCTAATGTTCCTTTTGCTGTGAGTGGATAAAAGCGCCTCCTAATGGATGTCTGTTGCGTCTCTCTCTCTCTCTCTCTCTCTCTCGCTCTCGCTCTCACTCTCGCTCTCTCGCTCTCTCTCTCTCTCTCTCTCCCCTACCCAGTGCCGGGGCCGATGTTCGGACACCAGGGCGACTCCTGTTCGGAGACGGAGGACGACAACCAGATGAAGTTCTACACGGAGCAACACAGGGGCCCGAGACGCATCAAAGGTGGGCCCGACGTTCGCTCAATGAAACGCCGGCACTGGTGGTGGTGGTGGTGGTGACTCTTGTGGTCTTTTGTGGTTGTTTGACATTTCATTTGTGTGTGAACGTGTGGGTGTGTGTGTGTGTGTGTGTGTGGACGTGGTATAAATATATTACCGGACTCCCCTGTGTACGGCACTTTGGTAGATAATGGCATTAACATGTCATTCCCAGTGCGGCCACCCATGCTAAGAACCGAAGCGCACTCAAGGTATTTGAAGGTGCCTAGCTTGAGTGTGAAACGCCATATTCATATTTAATGAGATCCCTTTTGTCAAAATCCCATTTCTTATTTCTACTTAAAACGTTTGCTTACTATTCTGCGTGTCCATTATAACACCCATTGCACTGACCCACACACATACACGTTTCTTCCTTCTTAATTCAGGGCAGTTTTTTCCTTGCCCTTCGGGGGGCTCGGGTTAGGGGGCGTCATCAATATTTGGCCCGTAAAGTCCTTTGAGACTATAACAGTGATTACGGCCGATACAAATAAAACAGACTTGACTCAATCCGAGTTCTCGTCGCAGCAGAACTCAGGAGTAATTGTACATTTCCGAATATCTCAAATGACACTCACTCGCGCTCAGGACACAACTGCTGATAATTGTGGTCTATGTCGTGAACGAGCAGATAGACCCACGTTACCTTAAAAAAAAAACCACATTAAAAACAGAGTGTGCCTAAGAGCGAACCCAAGAGCTTGTTCCCCAGAATCAATCGGTGGTTACTACCAGGAAGTAGTGATTTTCCAAACCCCCTTCACACTGACGAGTCTGTACCGACGTGGACCAAACTGCTGCACGTCTGCAGGATGTTTGCTGTGGTTTGTTGTTTCCAGGTTTGTTGTTTGCGAGACCGATACGACTTTTGTTTGTTGTTAACGACACCGATAGGACGCAAAAAAATGCTGACATGCAAAAAATGCTGAATAGGAAAACAAGTTTTAATTAAACACTGCTTTACAGAATCACACAATCGACGTGAATGTGTTTAAATAAATAATAAATAAACTCAAATTAATCTATAATTGACTCAAATAAATAAAAACCATACAGTTCCAGACCTCTGGCCCACTGCAACGACTGCACACGTTTAAATAATGTCCAACCAGTCTGTAATGAACAGGCAGACACCGGGGCACCACCCACTCCAATGCTTTCCTATGGAGGGGGAGGGGACTCACTTCCAAAAGGATATTATTTCAACTTGTATTTCAATAGATTTGCAGTGCGGTCCAAAGAGCTGTAATGTTTTAGGCTGCGGCTGATTTTGTGTCTTTTAAAAACGCTCACCGTGTCTCTCGTGAATGTAAGGAGTCCTGTTTTTGCTCCATCTCGTTGGAAATAATAATCTTTTGTCCTGTAATGTGAAATGGGTTCACTGCTGAGTACTTGGACCATGATACTCTGCTGATTTTAGAGACTGTTCATCATTTTATCCATTTTTGGGATTAAAGTCGTCTTATACTTTGGATCCGTTCCGAGGAAGTCACCTCGGAACACAAGGATGGAATCGACTCGAGTTCGTAGGTCTACATTAAATGTTGAACCCGGCTACGCGGGACCCCCACCGTCCGCAGACGTATAATCACTATCATCCACCATCACAAAGTGATCTCAGCTTGTTCCACTGCAAAATACATCACAAAGACCTCCCTGCTAATATCATAATAACAGACTGGTAATTACGTAATAGACTCCAGTTATGATCCAGTTATTTTTTTCTTTTCCTGGCGATCCGTCATCCAGGAAAGTGCACGTGTGCCTTTTCTTCCCATTCTCTTGGATCATTGCTATCGCGCCGCGGTGCAATTTCACTGAAACTTTGCACAATGTACTCGCCACCTTTCCCGTGTTTTATGATGATCTGAACCACCCCCATACGTTCAAAGCCACGCATCTTAAGTGGAGCTTAAGTGGGTCGTGTTTCCGACGAGAGCACTCACAGCGGCACACCGCCACATACAGCCGTGCTATAACTTCCAGCGCCGCTCCAAATCCCTTTATATCCATTGCCACCCATTATATTAAACACAGAACCGGGCACCCGACAAGACATGTGGTGTGCGACCCCCGCTTCACATTGAAGTGAAGAATTCTGCCAATAACAACGATTAACGAGTGAAATAATTGCCGACATATTTCACATATTTCAAATGTACATGACGATGGCTGGAGTTGAGTTGACTCTTCCACAATATTCGACAGCAGGATTGAATAAATCTGACTGAATTGACTGACTTCTGACTGAATTGAATTCAGTCAATTCAATCTGTGGCAAGATATGCATCTGGACAAATAAAATGGCGCGAGTACTTTATCACCATTGTTATTTCACATGACTCTTCTGAGTTGTTTGTTGGTTTGTTGTTGTAGTTTTAGCTTATTCTGCTTTTATTTGAATCACCTGTCTGACTTCCCAAGATGTCATGAGAAAGCCCATATCTCAGTCAATGTATAATTGTCCATCAAATTAAGTATAAATAGGTAATAGTGTGTGAGTGTGTGGTGTGTCGCCCGTATACAACCATGTGCTGTTTGGGAATCCAGTGTTTTGACACAGAACCTGGTGGAGAGGCATGAGGACCCCATTGGTCCTTTACAGTCCTTTACACTTGAAGGGACTTGTTTGAAATGTTTGCCATATTTTAAGCAGTCGACAGTTAGGCTTGGTTGGGTGACAGGAGTCACATTAAAGAGTGCTATTGCCACTCTTGGGTCTTGTCACTGGGGGGAATGGGAACACTTTTTTCACAATGTGTAGAATTGCTCCAGACGTGCCCTTTAAGACCTCGCAAAACACACAGCGAACAAAGCAAAACAAAACATGGGAAAGGACAAGGAAACAACAAAACCAAATGACGAAACAACAAAAACAAAAACAGCCCAAAAAAGAAAGAGAAAATAAGAATACACAACGGCAGCTTCTGGGAAGAGGCCTCCTCGTCGACGGGAGATAAATACCGAAAACTGCGAAGGGATACCGCTTGCGATACAGGTCGTATCTGGGTAAATTGACCCTCGACTTCCCCGTGGTTGGCGCTCGTAGCGAGAAGGCAGGAAGCAGGAACCAGTCCACAGCCCCAGTGTGAGCCGAAAGGGGAGAGCAGGTGCGCGTGGGTGATGGCCTTGATAAGCAACGCAGCCAGCAGAGTCAAATATTAAACTGCTGTGACCCCCCCCCCAACCCTTGGTGCATGTGGGATATGTGAGGCATGTAATGTGTGGGTGTGTGTGTGTGTGTGTGTGGTGTGTGGTGTGTGGCGCAGTGTGGTTTTGTGTCTAGTTCAATGGTCTTCGATCGTTAGGATTGACCTGAGAAAGAGTTGTGATCACCACACCAGGCCAGTTGTGTATCTGTGGAGCAGCACCCTCCCCACCCACGCCGAGGGACAACTTTGGTCAGGACCGGTGTAGTCATGCAGTTTGTCTTAACCCGGTTGTCCAGAACACAGCCGCCCGTCTGTTTTGATCGCCGTGTGTGTGCCTGCTATTTTACAACATGTACAACCGTTGGCCTTACAATTTAGATACAGTTAAATACATTGATTATATTTAGAACATTTTTACATCATTTAAATTATCTGGGAGTTCTTGTCATTATATTGTCGTAACTTCTTAAAGGTACTATGTGTAAGAATCAGTGGCATTGTGAGCTCCGTGGGTTGAGACGATAACAATCAGAAACTAATGTTAGTTCTAGCAGGTTGTAGCAGGTTGTGGTTGAAGTTAAAACATGAGAGCTTCCCTGACTCTCTCTGTTGTGTAGAACAGCTTTTGGGATGATTTCTCTTATATTTGAGTCGGGTCGGATTTCGCGGGAAAAGGAATCGAAGTGACATGTAAGCGTGGATAATTAAAAAATATATCTCTTTCATAGCTTTTTTAAATGTGTACAAGGTTTAATTATGATGAGAACTAATATTAGTTCTGATTGTTATTGTCTCAAGCCACGACCACCAGGTGATGTCATAAGGGGGAGATTCTGAAACCGCTTGGAATAGCTAATCATACTCACACCTGTATAATAGGTCATGGTATCAGCGCGTGCGAGTATGTTACGGTGCATGTGTGTGTGTGTGTGTGTGTGTGTGTTAATGTGCATGTATGGAACTATGACTATGGTGTGAAATAGTACATTTTAAATTTGCATTATGAAAGCTTACACGCCTTATATTTCACCATAACCGTCACAATATATTATTGTTTCACTCTCTTTGGATAAATGTACTTATTGTCAGTGGCTTTGGACAACAGTGTCTCCTAAATGTAATGTAAATGTAAATGTACACGGCAAATTGTACGTTGATTTAAATCAAATCACGTCGACAATGTTCGTTGTGACCCTTTTGGCCTTGTGTGTGTGTGTGTGTGTGTGTGTGACATAATAAAAAATAAATAAAACGTCATACATATTGTTTCGACCTCTTCAGGTCCCCAGGACATTTCCTCTTGTCCCATAAATCATATTGCATTAGTATGCTCAGGTTACAAAATTAAGTATGACGTGTTTAGTTGTCTTTAATGGAATAATAAAGTTGGCGGTGAGGCACGCTCAAAAGGTTAACGACAGGGGATGTCGCTTGATCAAACCAAAAAAAAGTTCCATGTAATTGCATATAAAACTGTTATGTCTAGTCACAGTGTTTTACGAGACAACTACAACTACAAACCTAATAAATATGATGAGAGAGAGAGACAGAGAGAGAGGGAGAGAGAGCGGCAAGAGAAATGACCAATCAAACACACCATTGCCAGTGATGACCTCTCAAGTTTTTTTTGTGTGTTATTTTTACGATCCAACATTGTAGAAACGATAAATCATAGCGGTTGAGATTGCGGCCAATTATGTTGGCCGCCCTCGAGGGGGCCCGCTAAGGTGTCGGACTTTGATTAGACCCGAGGATTAAAGAGAGAGAGGCCGTTTTGGTCTGATTGGTCTGGTCAGGTTGTATTTACGTGTTGAGAGAGAGAGAGAGAGAGAGAGAGACACTGAGAGAGAGTGGAAGAGAGAGAGAGACTGAGTGAGAGAGAGACACTGAGAGAGATAGAGAGAGAGAGACAGAGAGAGAGAGTGAGTGAGAGAGACACAGAGAGAGAGAGAGAGCAGAGAGAGAGAAAGATGAGAGAAGAGAGATGTAGTCAGCATGTTCTTCTGTGTGTGTGTGTGTGTGTGTGTGTGTGTGTGTGTGTGTGTGTGTGTGTGTGTGTGTGTGTGTGTGTGTGTGTGTGTGTGTGTGTGTCGACACATGCGCCCACCTGGGTATATAGCCCTATCTATCTATGCGTTTACTGGGGGTTTTTTACGTGCTTTATTGCCGCGCTCCTCATATAAACCTCTTTCCTGGCCGTTTCCCTGTCCAAACTTTCCAATATTGAGTCAGGGCCGTATAAGCCTCCGTGTTCCTCGGTAATCTACCCCCCACGTATTGCATTAGCACAGCCAGCCTAACCCCACGAGGCCTGGCTTACAGTCATCTGTACTGTCTGGAGACTACCATGAAGAGGGAGGCTTGGCTGCCTTGCGCGTGTGTGTGTGTGTGTGTGTGTGCGTGCGGGTGGTAACCATACTCACGTTGACATTTCTGTAACGTTCCAATGCCTCTTGAAGGTGGAGCTGGGAATAGGTGGTGTATGATGATGACGATGATTCACACGGGGAAGAAAAAAAGTGCGAGCGCAGCGGATCCCAGCAGCGAGCCCCACCGGCGACAAAGCCAGCCAAGCTGACAAACCGCGGCGCTAGCACGAGGCGGTCGGCCCGTGCCTCTCCGTACTACAACACTAATGTTTCAGGGTTTATTTCGTACATAGGGTCACGCCGGCTCTCACCCTAACCTTAACTCACATGCGTCAACAGTGACTGAAAATTGGGCTCATATTAAAATAATACAACAATTTACAGACAATTAACTGAATTAACTGATTTTTTATTGTAAAACGCAGAGACATGCTATAATTGAATCCCTGAAGACATCCGCGGGCGGTGAACAGAGCTGACGCTGTCCGGCGACCGGGGGTCTCATGCCGGCACTCCGACCACCACGGATTGAACCTCTTTGAAGCCGGTCGGTGATACCGGGTTTGAAGTGGATGTCTTTATGGTCCACCTTTCTCTGCCAATGACAACGGTGATGACTCTGGGATGAACACCGCTTAGCCGGAGGGGCTTTTTTTTTATCGGGACTGACTGAATGCCCTCCGATTTGGGCATGAGAAGACGGCGACTCAAAAGCTTATCATAGACATAAATCGAAACGCAAGTCACCAAAATGCATTGATCGTTGTTCTGCAACGGTACATGGGAAAGAAACTTTTTGCCTGTATCGCCTTTTTTGGAATGCAGCGTGAAACTGATCTAAACATGATTTGGAATATTTCGCTAGCTTGAATGGAGCACTACTTCCATTAGGAAGGATATATCATGAATATTATATATATATAGATATTTAAAAATGTGACTCGGTAAACCTGTTTACATTTCTATTCAATCAAATGCACAGACATGCCGCCCCCTTCTGACACCAAATGATCAGTTAGTTTGATGAGTGATGCCCTCGTAATGGGAACATTAGGTGATCTTTGCCAATAAACAATTGGGAAACACCGTTTTTTTTCACGGATGTTCATGACAAGTGTGTGTGTCTCATCCGCGGTGCAAGCTTGTCGGTCTGTAAAATATGAAACGTGGAGCGCCACGGTAAAGGAGCTGAAGACAGAGTTAAAGGAGAACAGTCTGAAGGCCAACGCAGCAACAGAGGCTTCGTTTTAAAGTGGCACACATCCTAACGAAGTACAAAAAGCCCTCCTCCACGGATGGCAGACTTGTAAAAGCGGCGATGATTGCAGTGGCTGAAGCTTTATTCAAGGACCATAAAAAAAGTAAGAAGTAAGCGCGAATTATGTCTGCTATTGCAGATGGACAAACTTTGTGCTACTGTGGCAAGGAGAGTGTCTGCGCTGTCTGTGGATGCTGTAAAACGGCTGGACTGGACAGGTGCAAATGGTTTTCGATCCCAGTGTGATGAGTCGGCTGACCATCAGCGATACGGCCCAGCTGGCTGTCTTCATTCGGAATTGTGTTTGGTGATTTTTGAATGATTGTTTGAATTTAAGATACAAAAAACAGTGGTAGATCAACCATTTTTTGTAAATGTTCACACAAAAAGAAGCTCCTTCAGCTGGTTTGGCTGCGACTGGTCAATACATTTTGACTAATAATAATTTAACATGAGTAGTCTTGGCCATTTTTCATTTTTGTCAAATTAGCACTTCAGAGGAAAAAAGGTTTGAGACCCCTGCCCATAACTTGATTGCCTGTACTAAACCCTAACTTTATAGCCTGTACTTACACATTCTTTGATTGACGTTATAGACCCTAACTTGATTTGATGGTACTAAACCCTAACTTGATTGATGGTACTCCTAACATTGATTGGATGGTACCTAAAACCCTAACTTGATTGATGGTACTAAACCCTAACTTGATTGACGGTACCTAAACCCTAACTTGATTGATGGTACTAAACCCTAACTTGATTGATGGTACTAAACCCTAACTTGATTGACTGGTACTAGACCCTAACTTGATTGACGGTACTAGACCCTAACTTGATTGACGGTACTAGACCCTAACTTGATTGCCCATACTAAACCCTCGCCTTAACAGCTGTACTCTAAATTGACACAAAACTAAGTTCAACTCACATGAGAGACAAGGAGTGGCGGTTTACTTGGTGATGCTTTTGGCAATGGTTCGGTTGTGCACTCTGGAGACATTTGGACTGGCGTTGTTGGCTTACTGGGGCAGGTCAGAGCTCCTCCCTGGCACTTTCCAGTCCCAGCAGGGATCAAGCAGCTCCAGTGTCGTGTCTGTTTGTTCGATTAGGCTAGCGGCTTCATAGCCGCCCTGAAACAAACTGCAGTCGTCTCTTGGCACAGACTCAAATGTGGAATCAGTGTCTCCGGGAAAGTGCCGCCTCTTGCTTCTAAACATTTTTGAACTTTGAACTTTTGAACATTTTTAGCAAGTAATTTCAAGTGTCAATTTCAAGTTTTCATTTATCAAGTTTTCTTCAAGTTTTCTTCAGGGGTGTCAAATTCAATCTATGCAGGGGAGATATCCAAACATTATAATATATATATATATATTTTTTTTTAATGGTGAATTCCACAGGAACTAGAAGACCTATTTAATTAATTAATTAATTAATTAATTGAGCTATCAATCACAAACCTTTCTAAACTAACTGCTCTGATGTCTGATATTCTAAATATGCATCCTTGGCGGTGGGCGTTGGTGGTGTGGCAATTAAGCCCGTAGCAGCAGCTATAGGAACACGTTTGCTTGCTGAGACGTGTGGAGCCGCACATCGTGGGAGTGAGAGATGCCGGCCCAATTTAATTAAAAGCTAATTTGACACATGTGCTGTACACTAATCACCTCACTTAAAGTCCATGTAAAGCACAAAAATAAATGTGTTCTGAGTTTGTCATACCACAGAGAAGTGTGGTCAATGAACCACCCAGCCAAATTTGAAATCCAATCTTAGCTCATCTAATCGCATGCTTGAATCTTAGCATTTTAATGGATCTCATCTGAAATCTTCATGAGAAGTAAACAATTAAAAAAATGTATCGCTGCTGGGGGCGTGTCCATGACCCACTCAAGGAACACCACTGGCGGGGAAGTTGCCGCTCAATCAGCCTTGGACAGCCATACATACGTCGAGGTGTGTGAGTGTGTGTGTGTGAGTGTGTGTGTGTGGAGCTCCGTCTGGGCAGCGGTTGATTCGGTGTCTAGACGGCTTTTATTTTAGCTTGTTCCAGAGACTGTGGACAGGGCAGATTACAATATCGCTCTCAATGCGATATTGTGCTTGTTGAACAGTTGTATCGATTAAGTATTGGCTTTTCACTTGCAAGGGTTTTATTGCACTTGCGGCCATAGAGCTCCTTTACTCTGTCTGGACTGTCAACTCTGACACAGCAAGAGGAGAGGCTGCAGGTGATGGTAAATTACACCAAAATGTTATTGTACCAACAAAAAAGCTGTGGAATGCGCTGTCGTGTTTCCTATCGTGTCGGGCCGGAGTCATGCCTCCACGAGCCACCAGTGCCTCATCGAGCCCCCATTTAAGACCCGGAAAATGGATCAGAAAAATGTATTATTAGTGTTCATCTTAGGACTGCATGGAAGAGGGGGCCTGGATGACCCTGTCTCCAAAATGGTTAAACTCACCAGGTGTCTTAAGTGTATCCTGCTGTTTAGTGAACAGCGTTGGGGTCAATTTGGTCAGTGGAGTGAGTTCATCTTATCAGTCCCAGATCAGTCACTGACCTTTGACCAAAGGGTGTAATACATCACAGTGCAACCCGGTACGGCTACCACGAGCTTCAAGATTAGCGAGCCAATAAATAATTATTTGTACTTTTTTTACTTTTTGCATCGGTGCCTTTTAAAGGGATTTTCGCATCAGTGGCTTTCAAGTGATAAAACGCATCACATTTCAGCATAAATTGTTGTTCCCGACGCATAAAGTTTGCTATTAACATTGACATTCATTACCCAATAAAACACAACTGAAACACTAACTTAGCTGGCAAAGCAACAGGATACCGCTGACATGGCAACGTTCAGGCGTGGACGATTCGGTTCCTCACTCTGAAGCTAACATTTTAACATAATGTGTTCAGCGTAATGTGTGCGGTGAATTTGTGTTTGTCTCACAACAGAGTAACCCACTAATCAACCCTGGCGTCCATTTGTAATCAATACGTACCTCAACAGGTTTATCTCTATTCAAACACTCTCTCTCTTCCCCCCTCTCTCTCTCTCTCTCTCTCTCTCTCTCTCTCTCTCTCTCTCTCGCTCTCTCTCTCCACCCAGGCCACCCGCCCAGTCCCCTGAACAAGATCAACCTGACGCTGATCACCATCATCACGTGCGTGGTCGCCGCCCGTCTTCGCCCACGCAGAACCCGTGCACGCTACCGCCTCGTGCTAGCGCCGCGGTTTGTCAGCTTGGCTGGCTTTGTCGCCGGTGGGGCTCGCTGCTGGGATCCGCTGCGCTTGCGCTTTTTTCTTCCCCCGTGTGAATCATCGTCATCATCATACACCGCCTATTCCCAGCTCCACCTTCAAGAGGCATTGGAACGTTACAGAAATGTCAACGTGAGTATGGTTACCACCCGCACACACGCACACACACACACACACACACGCGCGCAGGCAGCCAAGCCTCCCTCTTCATGGTAGTCTCCAGACAGTACAGATGACTGTAAGCCAGGCCTCATGGGGTTAGGCTGGCTGTGCTAATGCAATACGTGGGGGGTAGATTACCGAGGAACACGGAGGCTTATACGGCCCTGACTCAATATTGGAAAAGTTGGACAGGAAACGACCAGGAAAGAGGGTTTATATGAGGAGCGCGGCAATAAAGCACGTAAAAAACCCCCAGTAAACGCATAGATAGATAGGGCTATATACCCAGGTGGGCGCATGTGTCGACACACACACACACACACACACACACACACACACACACCACACACACACACACACACACACACACACACACAACACACACACACACACACACACAGAAGAACATGCTGACTACATCTCTCTCTCTCTCTCTCTCTCTCTCTCTCTCTCTCTCTCTCTCTGTGTCTCTCTCACTCACTCTCTCTCTCTGTCTCTCTCTCTCTATCTCTCTCATTCTCTCTCTCACCTCGTCTCTCTCTCTCTCCCACTCTCTCTCAGTGTCTCTCTCTCTCGCTCTCTCTCTCAACACGTAAATACAACCTGACCAGACCAATCAGACCAAAACGGCCTCTCTCTCTTTAATCCTCGGGTCTAATCAAAGTCCGACACCTTAGCGGGCCCCTCGAGGGCGGCCAACATAATTGGCCGCAATCTCAACCGCTATGATTTATCGTTTCTACAATGTTGGATCGTAAAAATAACACACAAAAAAAACTTGAGAGGTCATCACTGGCAATGGTGTGTTTGATTGGTCATTTCTCTTGCGCTCTCTCTCCCTCTCTCTCTGTCTCTCTCTCTCATCATATTTATTAGGTTTGTAGTTGTAGTTGTCTCGTAAAACACTGTGACTAGACATAACAGTTTTATATGCAATTACATGGAACTTTTTTTTGGTTTGATCAAGCGACATCCCCTGTCGTTAACCTTTTGAGCGTGCCTCACCGCCAACTTTATTATTCCATTAAAGACAAACTAAACACGTCATACTTAATTTTGTAACCTGAGCATACTAATGCAATATGATTTATGGGACAAGAGGAAATGTCCTGGGGACCTGAAGAGGTCGAAACAATATGTATGACGTTTTATTTATTTTTATTATGTCACACACACACACACACACACACACACAAGGCCAAAAGGGTCACAACGACATTGTCGACGTGATTTGATTTAAATCAACGTACAATTTGCCGTGTACATTTACATTTACATTTACATTTAGGAGACACTGTTGTCCAAAGCCACTGACAATAAGTACATTTATCCAAAGAGAGTGAAACAATAATATATTGTGACGGTTATGGTGAAATATAAGGCGTGTAAGCTTTCATAATGCAAATTTAAAATGTACTATTTCACACCATAGTCATAGTTCCATATGTGTGTGTGTGTGTGTGTGTGTGTGTGTGTGTGTCGACACATGCGCCCACCTGGGTATATAGCCCTATCTATCTATGCGTTTACTGGGGGTTTTTTACGTGCTTTATTGCCGCGCTCCTCATATAAAGCCTCTTTCCTGGTCGTTTCCTGTCCAACTTTTCCAATATTGAGTCAGGGCCGTATAAGCCTCCGTGTTCCTCGGTAATCTACCCCCCACGTATTGCATTAGCACAGCCAGCCTAACCCCATGAGGCCTGGCTTACAGTCATCTGTACTGTCTGGAGACTACCATGAAGAGGGAGGCTTGGCTGCCTGCGCGCGTGTGTGTGTGTGTGTGTGTGCGGGTGTGCGGGTGGTAACCATACTCACGTTGACATTTCTGTAACGTTCCAATGCCTCTTGAAGGTGGAGCTGGGAATAGGCGGTGTATGATGATGACGATGATTCACACGGGGGAAGAAAAAAGCGCAAGCGCAGCGGATCCCAGCAGCGAGCCCCACCGGCGACAAAGCCAGCCAAGCTGACAAACCGCGGCGCTAGCACGAGGCGGTCGGCCCGTGCCTCTCCGTACTACAACACTAATGTTTCAGGGTTTATTTCGTACATAGGGTCACGCCGGCTCTCACCCTAACCTTAACTCACATGCGTCAACAGTGACTGAAAATTGGGCTCATATTAAAATAATACAACAATTTACAGACAATTAACTGAATTAACTGATTTTTTGATTGTAAAACGCAGAGACATGCTATAATTGAATCCCTGAAGACATCCGCGGGCGGTGAACAGAGCTGACACTGTCCCGGCGACCGGGGGTCTCATGCCGGCACTCCGACCACCACGGATTGAACCTCTTTGAAGCCGGTCGGTGATACCGGGTTTGAAGTGGATGTCTTTATGGTCCACCTTTCTCTGCCAATGACAATGGTGATGACTCTGGGATGAACACCGCTTAGCCGGAGGGGCTTTTTTTATCGGGACTGACTGAATGCCCTCCGATTTGGGCATGAGAAGACGGCGACTCAAAAGCTTATCATAGACATAAATCGAAACGCAAGTCAACAAATGCATTGATCGTTGTGTCTGCAACGGTACGTAGGAAAGAAACTTTTGCCGTATCGCCTTCTTTGGAAATGCAGCGTGAAACTGATCTAAACATGATTTGGAATATTTTGCTACTTGAATGGAGCACTACTTCCATTAGGAAGGATATATAATGAATATTATATACATATAGATATTTAAAAATGTGACTTGGTAAACCTGTTTACATTTCTATTCAATCAAATGCACAGACATGCCGCCCCCTTCTTGACACCAAATGATCAGTTAGTTTGATGAGTGATGCCGTCGTAATGGGAACATTAGGTGATCTTTGCCAATAAACAATTGGGAAACACAGTTTTTTTTCACGGATGTTCATGACATGTGTGTGTGTCTCATCCGCGGTGCAAGCTTGTCGGTCTGTAAAATATGAAACGTGGAGCGCCACGGTAAAAGAGCTGAAGACAGAGTTTAAAGGAGAACAGTCTGAAGGCCAACGCAGCAACAGAGGCTTCGTTTTAAAGTGGCACACATCCTAACGAAGTACAAAAAGCCCTCCTCCACGGATGGCGGACTTGTAAAAGCGGCGATGATTGCATTGGCTGGAACCTTATTCAAGGACCATAAAAAAACTAAGAAGTAAGCGCGAAATTATGTCTGCTATTGCAGATGGACAACTTTGTGCTACTGTGGCAAGGAGAGTGTCTGCGCTGTCTGTGGATGCTGTAAAACGGCTGGAACTGGACAGGTGCAAATGGTTTTCGATCCAGTGTGATGAGTCGGCTGACCACAGCGATACGGC
Source organism: Coryphaenoides rupestris (assembly GCA_002895965.2). Classification (NCBI taxonomy): domain Eukaryota; kingdom Metazoa; phylum Chordata; class Actinopteri; order Gadiformes; family Macrouridae; genus Coryphaenoides; species Coryphaenoides rupestris. Next base: position 292,436 of record PIJE02000462.1, on the reverse strand, counting down.
CCAGCTGGCTGTCTTCATTCGGATTGTGTTTGGTGATTTTTTAATGATGTTTGAATTTAAGATACAAAAAAAGTGTTAGATCAACATTTTGTAAATGTTCACACAAAAGAAGCTCCTTCAGCTGGTTTGGCTGGATGTCAATACATTTTACTAATAATATTTAACATGAGTAGCTCTTGGCCATTTTCATTTTGTCAAATTAGCTCTCAGAGGAAAAAAGGTTGGAGACCCCTTCCCTAACTTGATTGACGGTACTAAACCCTAACTTTATAGCCTGTACTACACAATAACTTGATTGACGGTACTAGACCCTAACTTGATTGACGGTACTAGACCCTAACTTGATTGACGGTACTAGACCCTAACTTGATTGACGGTACTAGACCCTAACTTGATTGACGGTACTAAACCCTAACTTGATTGACGGTACTAAACCCTAACTTGATTGACGGTACTAAACCCTAACTTGATTGATGGTACTAGACCCTAACTTGATTGATGGTACTAAACCCTAACTTGATTGATGGTACTAGACCCTAACTTGATTGATGGTACTAGACCCTAACTTGATTGATGGTACTAGACCCTAACTTGATTGACGGTACTAGACCCTAACTTGATTGACGGTACTAGACCCTAACTTGATTGACGGTACTAGACCCTAACTTGATTGACGGTACTAAACCCTAACTTGATTGACGGTACTAGACCCTAACTTGATTGACGGTACTAGACCCTAACTTGATTGACGGTACTAGACCCTAACTTGATTGACGGTACTAGACCCTAACTTGATTGACGGTACTAAACCCTAACTTGATTGACGGTACTAAACCCTAACTTGATTGACGGTACTAGACCCTAACTTGATTGACGGTACTAGACCCTAACTTGATTGACGGTACTAAACCCTAACTTGATTGACGGTACTAGACCCTAACTTGATTGCCCATACTAAACCCTCGCCTTAACAGCTGTACTCTAAATTGACACAAAACTAAGTTCAACTCACATGAGAGACAAGGAGTGGCGGTTTACTTGGTGATGCTTTTGGCAATGGTTCGGTTGTGCACTCTGGAGACATTTGGACTGGCGTTGTTGGCTGACTGGGGCAGGTCAGAGCTCCTCCCTCGGCACTTCCCAGTCCCAGCAGGATCAAGCAGCTCCAGTGTCGTGTCTGTTTGTTCGATTAGGGTGGCGGGTTCATAGCCGCCCCTGAAACAACTGCAGTCGTCTCTTGCACAGACTCAAATGTGGAATCAGTGTCTCGGAAAGTGCCGCCTCTTGCTTCTAAACATTTTTGAACTTGAACTTTTGAACATTTTAGCCAAGGTAATTTCAAGCTGTCAATTTCAAGTTTTCATTTATCAAGTTTTCTTCAAGTTTTCTTCAGGGGTGTCAAATTCAATCTATGCAGGGGAGATATCCAAACATTATAATATATATATATATATTTTTTTTTAATGGTGAATTCCACAGGAACTAGAAGACCTATTTAATTAATTAATTAATTAATTATTAATTAATTAATTAATTGAGCTATCAATCACAAACCTTTCTAAACTAACTGCTCTGATGTCTGATATTCTAAATATGCATCCTTGGCGGTGGGCGTTGGTGGTGTGGCAATTAAGCCCGTAGCAGCCAGCTATAGGAACACGTTTGCTTGCTGAGACGTGTGGAGCCGCACATCGTGGGAGTGAGAGATGCCGGCCAAATTTAATTAAAAGCTAATTTGACACATGTGCTGTACACTAATCACCTCAAAGTCCATGTAAAGCACAAAAATAAATGTGTTCTGAGTTTGTCATACCACAGAGAAGTGTGGTCAATGAACCACCCAGCCAAATTTGAAATCCAATCTTAGCTCATCTAATCGCATGCTTGAATCTTAGCATTTTAATGGATCTCATCTGAAATCTTCACGAGAAGTAAACAATTAAAATTTAAATGTATCGCTGCTGGGGCGTGTCCATGGCCCACTCAAGGAACACCACTGGCGGGAAAGTTGCCGCTCAATCAGCCTTGTACAGCCATACATACGTCGAGGTGTGTGAGTGTGTGTGTGTGTGTGTGTGTGTGTGTGTGGAGCTCCGTCTGGGCAGTGGTTGATCGGTGTCTAGACGGCTTTTATTTTAGCTTGTTCCAGAGACTGTGGACAGGGCAGATTAAAATATCGCTCTCAATGCGATATTGTGCTTGTTGAACAGTTGTATCGATTAAGTATTGGCTTTTCACTTGCAAGGGTTTTATTGCACTTGCGGGCATAGAGCTCCTTTACTCTGTCTGGACTGTCAACTCTGACACAGCAAGAGGAGAGGCTGCAGGTGATGGTAAATTACACCAAAATGTTATTGTACCAACAAAAAAGCTGTGTTATACTGGGTTTCGGTACTGATGATTGAGCGGGAGAACCACTGATGCTAATGCGCTGTCGTGTTTCCTATCGTGTCGGGCCGGAGTCATGCCTCCACGAGCCACCAGTGCCTCATCGAGCCCCCATTTAAGACCCGAAAAATTGATCAGAAAAATTGATTATTAGAGTGTTCATCTCAGGACTGCATGGGGCCTGGATGACCCTGTCTCCCAAATGGTGTATGGTTAAACTCACCAGGTGTCTTAAGTGTATCCTGCTGTTTAGTGAACAGCGTTGGGGTCAATTTGGTCTGTGGAGTGAGTTCATCTTATCAGGCCCAGATCAGTCACTGACCTTTGACCAAAGGGTGTAATGCATCACAGTGCAACCCGGTACGGCTACCACGAGCTTCAAGATTAGCGAGCCAATAAATAATTATTTGTACATTTTTTACTTTTTGCATCGGTGCCTTTTAAAGGGATTTTCGCATCAGTGACTCTCAAGTGATAAAACGCATCACATTTCAGCATAAATTGTTGTTCCCGACGCATAAAGTTTGCTATTAACATTGACATTCATTACCCAATAAAACACAACTGAAACACTAACTTAGCTGGCAAAGCAACAGGATACCGCTGACATGGCAACGTTCAGCCGTGGACGATTTGGTTCCTCACTCTGAAGCTAACATTTTAACATAATGTGTTCAGCGTAATGTGTGTGCGGTGAATTTGTGTTTGTCTCACAACAGAGTAACCCACTAATCAACCCTGGCGTCCATTTGTAATCAATACGTACCTCAACAGGTTTATCTCTATTCAAACACTCTCTCTCTCTCTCCTCCTCTCTCTCTCTCTCTCTCTCTCTCTCTCTCTCTCTCTCTCTGCTCTCTCTCTCCACCCAGGCCACCCGCCCAGTCCCCTGAACAAGATCAACCTGACGCTGATCACCATCATCACGTGCGTGGTCGCCGCCGTCTTCGCCACGCAGAACCCGTGCACGCTGTCCGTCAAGGTCACGCTGCACGTGCCCGAGCACTTTGTGGCAGACGGTAAGTGTGTGTTTCCGTCTCTGTGTGAACCTCAGAAACGGCCATTTTGTTGTGTGTACGTACGCTGAGAGTGTCGTTTTTTAACTTGTATAATTTAATTTACTTTTGTCTCTCTTTTCTCATAATCGCCATTTGAGGCATTAACACCGTTTCTTTGGGCCTGCTGCAAATCCTGCGAGGCCGGACTTCAGTTAATGGTCGCAAACCGATGCGCTAAAACCTAAATGGGCCTCCAGGAAAAAGCAAGCGCTTCGGTGGGGGGCCGACGACGGGCCATACATCACACACTTATACTCCTCGCGCCGCGCTGGATCACTGTCCAAGTAACTCCAGACTCTCCCTGGACTCCCCTTGTAATTATTTGCCTTCGAGAGATATTGAGTGGAAAAAAAACAACAACAACAACAACAGCAACAATGAGTAAATACCCGAGGCGCCGTGGTGGTAATAAGCGATGCTTTGCTGGGGGAACGATGCCGCGAAAACCATCTCACGGAGAGAGCGAGCGAAAGAAACACACAGCGGAAAAAAAGTGTGGGGAAACTCGCCGCTCGCGGGGCGATTTTATATGCAAGGTAATCAAGGTGCGACCCTAAGCCTGTGTACCCTGCACTTGTCCAATTGATTGAGGTCATTATAAAAGCCGCTGGGATGGCGGGGTGGGGGGAGGAGGGTGTGGTGTGTCTGTGTGTGTGTGTGTGTGTGTGAAGTGGTGTGTGTGAGGGTGTGTGTGTGGAGGAATGGGGTGGGGGGGGGGGGGAGCAGAGTGATAAGAGGCATTCATCCGTGGCGAGAGGGAAGTTGGCAGGTTAGCCGATGAGTCGCTACGTCCTTTAAGCCCTCGCTCTCTCTGTATGTGAAGAAAGAGACGGAGATGAGAGAGAGAGAGGGAGAGAGTAGGTGAGAGAGAGAGAGATAGAGAGACAGAGAGATGGAGAGACAAGTGGCAAAGAGGGAGAGAGAGAGGGGTAGGGGACAGACAGAGAGAAAGAAGGTGAGACAGAGGGAGAGATAGACACAGAGAGTGAGAGACCGAGAGTGTGATAGAGGATGAGAGAAAGAGAGAGAGAGGGAGTGTGAGTGTGTGTGTGTGTGTGTGTGGTCGTGAAAGAAGGGCGGCCAGCCAATGGCAGGAGAGCATTCGAGGGAGTAGAGAGATTAAGAGGTGGAGGCAATCTAATTAAGGGCAGGTCTTATCTTCCTAATATGGGAGCCCGTTTAGGCCAATATCCTTGGAGCACACTTGCGCACGCACACTAAACCTGCATGCGTGCACACATAACACACACACACACACACACACACAAAAGTGGCATGTAAAACTCACACACACGTTCGGGTTAGGTGGCGTCTTGCTCAGGACAAGCTCGACACTTAGCTAGGAGGCGAGCAGCAACCTTCACTTAGCTAGAATCGAACCAGCAACCTTCCTGTTGCCAGACAACCGCTCTTACCTCCCCTATGTGAACACTAAACTTGAACGACAAACTCAATCATACTATTAAACACAACAACAACAACGGCGGCCACCTTCCTGAGTCCTGTGTTAGAGGAGCCCTGAAGAAGCGGTGTGTGTGCGGTCGCGACAATTGTGCCACAAATGAGACAAACGCCTCGCAGAAACAACCGCCGGAAACAGAGGGTTCTTGTGCCTCACTGAATTCTCTTGCGTGCTCAGCTTCTAGGCCTATTCTTCTGCCCTGTCACACACCCCACTCAGCCTAGGCGATTGTAGGCTCAGCCTCCACGCTGACCTCTATATAATGACCCCGGCCTACGTAAGGTAGATCTGACTCGTAGCTGCAGGTGATTGTAGGCGGGAGGGCTAAGCAGTTCGCAAACCTGTAATGGTGTGCTTGGCATGGAACGCGTGTCACTGGTGTGACCGTGGAGGCTGTAGTCGTGGCACTTGGGGCACGGCCAGTCCATCCACGTGCAACGGCACAATGACGCATGCTAACACACAGAGCACATACCACAACACACGGACACGGATACTGGGATAACAGGATAGATTGTTAGGCACTGACATCGGTTGACACTGTATACAGCGACACGGCATCTGTCGATCACGCTACACACACATAGAAAACGACATGCACACCGGCATGTAGTCTATAGTGTGCACAATGGACACAAACTACTAGAGCAACGTTGACATTACCCCTAGTCAGAGATCGTTTATCATGACACAGCCGGGCACACTAAACGTCTTGCCCACCTACGAGTAACGGCGTCATCTTGCTACACAGCATTTACATGACGGTACACAGTGATGGGAACACAAATGATAGTCACCTGATCAACAGCTGTTGAACATACAGCTACGCCCTTGACTGTACAAATGCAACAACAGCATTGTAGCACGACACATGAACTGAGCTTTTGGCAGTCACTAATAGAAGTTGGTCGGCATCCTCTGTCACACGAGCGGAGGAGACACATCACACACGAGCTACGCTGATCAATAGTAATAGTAATGTAATAAGTAGGCGATTAATAATCATAATATACTGTAGGCGATTGTAGTCTATAGGTGACTGTAGTCTGTAGGTGACTGTAGTCTGTAGGTGACTGTAGTCTGTAGGTGACTGTAGTCTGTAGGTGACTGTAGTCTGTAGGTGACTGTAGGCTGTAGGTGACTGTAGTCTGTAGGTGACTGTAGTCTGTAGGTGACTGTAGTCTATAGGTGACTGTAGTCTATAGGTGACCGTGGCAGAACGGTCTCCTGCTCAGAGCCGGGCAACCGAGGGCTGCAGCAGCAGCGCTGGGAGTCACTGTAGCAGTCTGTTAATATAGAACTCCTTCAACCGTGTCTCATCCTCCTCCGCAGAGAGGAAGCCCCACGCAGCTGAAACATTATCGCAAAGAGCTCCCTCACATCTCTTCAATGTCTCTCCCTCTCTCTTTCTTTCTCTCTCTCTCTCTCTCTCTCTCTCTCTCTCTCTCTCCTTCTCGCTCACACCACTCTCTCCACACGCACGCACACAACACACATCCACACACACACACACACACACACACACACACACCCACACACACACCACACACACACACACAAAGACACACACACACACACACACACACACGCACACACACACACACGCACGCACACACACACACACACACACACACAGACACACAGACACACACACACACACACAGACACACACACACACACTCGACAGAAAGATGTATCTGTGCACTTATGCAAAACGTGGTGAACGGTAATCCTTACCTCTCTCTCGGCGGCCCCACTTTTACTCCCTTCTCGGGGCTTCCAAACCACATATTCCACACCTCCATGTACAGCAATGACTCAAAAGTGCTTTTTTCAAAAAATACACAAGAGGGTTCCCCCACCCCCCACACCTGACATCCCCCCCCCCCCCGACACGTTTTAGAAGATAAGAGATCAGAACAAAGTATTGAAAGCGAGCTAAGCAGCACGGCGTGAGTCAAGGTGCGCCCAGGTGTGATGCGTCCCCTTTGCCTCCTCCGAGCGGCTCACCTTAAGCTCCCAGAATAGCAGCGAGCAAAGCCAGCCCAGCATCCGAAGAGCACCGCTACGTAGGCCTGACGGGGAAAATGTCCACTCCTATTTTCATTGCTACCCTCCAGCCTCGATCCATGCGCTGCCACCTTCACCCCCCCCACCCTATCGGGCAGTCACTCCTCTACCCACACCAATCTGTAATTAAAGGATGGCGTGGGTCCCGCTCACCCTCAACTGTCACCCTCATCTTTACCACCCCCCAGCCCACTTCCACCCCCGCCTCCACCTCCACCCCTGCCTCCACCCCCCCCACCACCCCCCCCCCCGCCCCGCCTCTCCTGCGCCGCTCTCTGACTCACCACAGAAGAAGACAAGAAACGCTCTCTCTCTCTCTCTTACACACACGGCAACACGGGACACATGGGACGACATTCAACAGAAAAGACACACACACACAGGACACACACACACACATACATATACACATAGACATAACACACACACACATACACACATACACACACACACACACACACACACACGGACACATGGACACAAATACACTGGGGTGACATCACACAGGCACGCTTGCACACACACACACACACACACTGCACACACAATCACCACTCATGCACACACATACACACATATACATACACACATGCACACACAGTCTCTCTCTCTCTCTCTCTCGCTCTCTCTCTCTCCCTCTCACACACACCCATTTCCATCAGCTCCTTGGAGCAGTGTTGGTGTGAATGCATCACTCTGTACATATTTTACAAGTGTTTTCACGGACCTAATGTTACTTTCATCCTTTTTTCATTTTGTCCTCATAATGTTTTTACAAGGTTTGTGAGGACTCTTTTGGCTCGGGCCCTCAGTTTTTCTCAGCCTACGGTCCTGCAGTAAAAAATATTCATATGTTTAGCATACTGTAGAGCATGAGGGTAAGGCTACTGGGTAGGTGTTTTATTGTGTTCATTTCTTTATCGAGTAAGTACTCGAGCTTTGCATAGAGAAGGTCAGTTGCCTATCAAACTAGGAATATATTATACCATATATATATATACAGTATAATCCTTTTAATATGCCGTTCCACACTCTGTCTGAGGTGAAACGCTGCATTAAGTATTGCTGTGGAGTTCGACAAAATATATTTGAGCACATTCATTTTTCCCCAGATTGTATTATTCGAACAAATGAACATTTGTGTGAGCAAGGATAATCAACTGTTTGCACGTGGATCCTAATCCTTTTTTTCGTTGAGAAAACACAAAAACAGGAAAAAAACCCACATGAACACAGCTGTACAATTCCCCGGTATTCCACAGTGTACACGCACACACACACACACACACGCACACACACGCACACAGCAATTAGTACGTCTTTATTTTCTTACTTTTCACAACACAAGCACGCTTCACTATCTACATCCGCTCCTCGAAGGTAGAAATAAGATTACCCTGACCGCCGCTGCCATCAATTACAGATAATGCCTTCATTGGTCCGGGATTGGTTCGGGAATAACACATGCCAGCAGCAGCAGCAGCAGCCAGGAAAACACAGTGTTCACCAGCTAGTCTGTGAAATGATATAGCCACTGGAGGTAATCTCTGCAATCCATTAACCCCAGCCATCTCATCAATAGCCACGCACAGCGGCGTGCCTTAATTGCTAATTGCTCGTTTGAGTTACGGCCCAATAGAGCCTTTTCACAGCGGGAAGAACGCAGATGTAGCTCATAGCATAAATTATGGGTCTGTGGGATTTATCTCTGGCAGTGCACCAGTACTACAGACACAAATACTCACAACTAGTAAATATACAACTAACTACGAACTAATGTTAAATTGACAGGAACTTTACCTTTACTTTACCCTGTTACCCTGTGTGTCGTCCCCTTGCAGGAAGCAGTTTTGTCGTGAGCATGGGCAGCTTCCTGGATGTTTCTAATTGGCTGAACCCCGCCCAGCTGATCCTCTACTACCAGACCAACTCGTCCACCCAGTGGGTGAGAGACTACTGCGGCCAGCGAACGACTGACCCCTGTGAACAGCTGTGTGACCAGGACACAGGTTAGTATGTGTGTGTGTGTGTGTGAACAGGGCACAGGTTATCCAAAGTGACTTAGAAAGAGAACATTTGTTGAAGGATGATCACTGAGGTACATAAAGATAAGAATAGAGCAGGTTTCCATCATTCATAGTTGCGAAGCATAATTGCTAGGTTGCCTGCATAATAGCTGGAATAAGAGCAGACGTGCCATTCTGAGTGCATTACCAACATCTAAGAAGATACTATATGCTAAACAATGCTAAGTACTATTAATAATGCCAAGACGTACAAACAAGTTGGTGCTAGGGTTCGCAGAGGGAGGGCGGGGGGGCGGGTGAACTCTGAACAATTCAATTAAATTAAATTGTATTTGTATCGCCCTTAATCACAAGACAGTCTCAAAGGGCTTTACAGGCCAGATTATTATGGGCCATGTGTTTATGACACCCCCCTAGCCCTATAGCCCCCCTAAGGACAAGAAACGACTCCCTTAATTAACAAGGAAGAAATATTGAGGAGGAACTCAGAGTGGGGGGTCCCTCCTTCCAGGGATGGTTCCAGGGAGTGCAATGGGTTTCATACGGGCATTAAAAAACAGGGCTAACAAAGCATGACAAATTATAAACGACAAAGTTCAAATAGTAAATGAAATAGTAATATTATGATGGGGTGCTGGCTGGAGAGCAAGCTGGTAGCCGTCAGGTGGGGTGGCCAGGTATCCAGTCACGATCACAGCAGCACCCGAGATAATGGAGACAACATGAAGGTTAGATGGAGCACAGTAAGCAGGGAACATACAAGTATCCTCAGACCTAGTACCCATCGGCAGCTAGGGTAGGCTAGTGCTAACAGTGTTGATTTAGCTGTAATTAGAGCTGAGGGGCACTCCTTGCAGCCAAAGGCGAGGGTAAATAGGTGGGTTTTAAGTCGAGCCTTGAATATAAACATGTGGGTCTTGAGTCTCTTGTGGAAGCTGGTGAGAGACGCTGCCATCCTGATATCAGCCGGGAGCTCATTCCACCACTGCGGTGCCAGAACAGAGAAGAGTTGGGACTTGGCAGAGCGATGTTTTGCTGTTCTTAGTGAAGGTGGTACCATTCGTCTAGCCGCAGTTGTTGAGCAGAGTGCTCGGGCTGGTGCGTGGGGTCTGACTAATGTTTGGAAGTAGGTAGGGGTGGTTCCGCCGACAGCCTCGTAGGCCAGTACCAGTGTCTTGAATCTAATGCGAGCGATTACCGGGAGCCAGTGGAGGTCGCGGAAGAGCGGGGATACATAGGAGAATTTTGGTAAGTTGAACACGAGGCGCGCTGAAGCATTCTGCAAGGGTTTGATTGCAGAGGCGTGGAGACCAGCCAGGAGAGAGTTGCAGTAGTGGAGGCGAGTGATGACGAATGCTTGGACCAAGCATCTCTTCATGCTTGTTTTTCGGAATCAGAACCAGAATCAGAATCAGTGTTGCCTTAGTTTTTGCAAACAAGGAATGTGCTTTTGTGAAATTGGTGCATAAGTAAATATATCTATTTTTTTATATACAAAATAATCAATAAACAGGTACAATTTAAAGAAAATATGTGTGTTAATGTAACGCAGTGGTGTCCATGGGGGGTGGGAGTCAGTGGGGTTAAACGTTAATATAACCTGTAGTACAGTGTCCGTAGGGGGTGGGAATCTGAATATTCAATGCTTTGCCACAAAAAGATATACTTTTTTATTAATGCTCCAAAAAAATCTTCTGGACGTCCTTCAAAAGCTGTTATGTGTTTGTGCAAAAATGTATCATCAACACACACATTAGTTGTCTCTCTGTCTCTCTCTCTGACCCTGTTCTACATACATTGAAGGCAGAGAGTTTATCTCAACACGCTGCCCTGCGCTAATTGTCAATTGGCATTTCAGGGGCGGTTGGCTGAGCAATTTATATACAAAAAAATAGACCAGTCTCAATCTCAAGTACCCTCTCCAGGGGATGGGTGTGTGTGTGTGTGTGGTGTGTGTGTGTATGTGTGTGTCGGGGGGGGGAATGGTCTCTCTCACACACACACACACACGCAGGCGCACACTCACACTCCAATGAACTCTTCTGCTTTGTCTGCACAAATACGGAGGCCAGCGTGTCGAGGGCCAGCGAGTTGGTAGATCAGGACGAACGCGCCGCCCAGGTTAGCTGCTGTTTAGCACCGCGGTCATGGCAGTGGGTGGCTACGCTTACGGAGGGGAGATGCAAGCCAACTGCAGTGAACTTTGACCTTTTAGTGTGTGTGTGTGTGTGTGTGTGTGTGTGTGTGTGTGTGTGTGTGTGTGTGTGTGTGGGGCGGGGGTTTATAATGACGCCAGTGGGGTTTCTTTTTCTTTTTCTATCTCTTGTTATATTTCTGTGCCGTGGATCGTGTGAGCCGGGTTAAGTGGGCTCCGTGCGCGTTGCATCACCTGCGCGTTATATAACCGCCCCGCTTTGGAGCGGTTCCAACGGGAAGTGTTAACACCGGGGGGGGGCCCACGGTCGCCTCCCACCGTCAGTTCTTATTTGCGGCTGCCTATCGCTCAGCACGCCAAACCAGGTGATGTACAAGGAAATTGTAACTATTCCTCTGAAACACACACACACACACACACACACATGCCCACAATCCTAATAATAACTGTAATGATAATCAGAACCGGAGCGTTTGCACTCGGGGCCACTGCGGAAAATCATAATGGCCGCCAGCTGTGTTCCTCACCGCAACGCTGGTGAGCTTAGCATTACGATGCCCATATAGGGGGTGGGGGGGATGTCAGGTGTGGGGGGTGGGGGAACCCTCTTGTGTATTTTTTAAAAAGGCACTTTTGAGTCATTGCTGTACACTGAGTGTGAATATGTGATTTACCCCAAAGGGGGAATAAAAACGGGGGAGAAAGAGAAGGATTCCGTCAACGTTTGCAGAAGTTTGCAGAAGTATCCATTTTCATTCCACCGGCAGTGGTGTGAAGTCTGCTTCTTAGTCTGTCTGTGTCTTTGTCTTTGTGTGTGTGTGTGCGCGTGTGCATGTGTGCTTGTGTGCGTGTGTGTGTGTATGCATGTGTGCTTGTGTGTGCTTGTGTGCGTGTGCATGTATGCTTGTGTGCGTGTGCATGTGTGGCTTGTGTGGCGTGTGCATGTGTGCTTGTGAGCGTGTGCATGTGTGCTTTTGTGTGCGGTGCGTGTGTGTGTGTGTGCATGTGTGCTTGTGTGCGTGTGTGTGTGTGGTGTGTGTGTGCACCGCGCTTTCAATCATGGATGTGACCGAGAGAGAGAGAGAGAGAGAGAGAGAGAGAAAGAAAGAGAGAGGGAGAGACATTGAAGAGATGTGAGGGAGCTCTTTGCGATAATGTTTCAGCTGCGTGGGGCTTCCTCTCTGCGGAGGAGGATGAGACACGGTTGAAGGAGTTCTATATTAACAGACTGCTACAGTGACTCCCAGCGCTGCTGCTGCAGCCCTCGGTTGCCCGGCTCTCCTGCAGGGTCTCTGAGCAGGACACTGTTCTGCCACGGTCACCTATAGACTACAGTCACCTATAGACTACAGTCACATACAGACTACAGTCACCTATAGACTACAGTCACCTATAGACTACAGTCACATACAGACTACAGTCACCTATAGACTACAGTCACCTACAGACTACATTCACCTACAGACTACAGTCACCTATAGACTACAGTCACCTACAGACTACAGTCACCTACAGACTACAGTCACCTATAGACTACAGTCACCTACAGACTACAGTCACCTACAGACTACAGTCACCTATAGACTACAGTCACCTATAGGCTATAGTCACCTACAGACTACAGTCACCTATAGACTACAGTCACTATAGACTACAGTCACCTGCAGCCTACAGTCACATACAGACTACAGTCACCTATAGACTACAGTCACCTACAGACTACAGTCACCTACAGACTACAGTCACATACAGACTACAGTCACATACAGACTACAGTCAACCTACAGACTACAGTCACATACAGACTACAGTCACCTACAGACTACAGTCACATACAGCCTCCAGTCACCTACAGCCTACAGTCACCTATAGCCTACAGTCATCTACAGCCTCCAGTCACCTACAGCCTACAGTCACCTATAGCCTACAGTCATCTACAGCCTCCAGTCACCTACAGCCTACAGTCACCTATAGCCTACAGTCATCTACAGCCTCCAGTCACCTACAGCCTACCAGTCACCTATAGACTACAGTCACTTACAGCACACAGTCACCTGCAGACTACAGTCACTTACAGCACACAGTCACATACAGCCTACAGTCACCTACAGCCGACAGTCATCTACAGCCTACAGTCACTTACAGCCTACAGTCACCTATAGACTACAATCGCCTACAGTATATTATGATTATATTATTATTACATTACTATTACTATTATTACTAGTATTATTAGTAGTAGTTGTAATAGTTGTAGGAGTACGACGTAGTTGTTTATTTGCTCTTTTGGGGCAAATAAATACCAGACTTCTGGAGAATATAAGAATTGTCATTGTGTCTGTGTGTGTGTGTGTGTGTGGTTGGTGTCTGGTTTTAGCAGCCTCACCTGGCCCAAGTCAGGTTGATTAGTCAGCCATCAACACATACTCAGGGAGAGAGTGCTAACCCTAACTCCAATCAACCAGTTTATTCAACATCCACCTGTGTCCTAATATTGGAGGAGCCATGGACAGCCACTCACTTGGTGTGTGGCTACCATCCACTGCTACGCTGGCCCTCCAGCCTCCAGCCACGCACACTCCACAGTGACATAGTGACATCACAAGTGGGAGTGTCCACCCAGATGTACTGTATGATGGCTTTGAAATGGCTTGTCATGGCTAATCATGCTCACACCTGGTGGTAAAGTAGGTTGCCCTTTACAAATGTCCTTTATTAGTCCATTAAAGTTAATGAATACTTTTCACTTTATAGACCTACATGACAAATTTAGAGCATGATATTTAGAGCTATGGCTTGTAATGGTATAATGTCTCAATCAGAAGGAGACTGGACTGAAAATGTCCGAGTCCATGAAAGGTCCCTGAACACCGAAAGCCGTAATAATAAGTAGTAGCTGTATAATTCTATAAGTAGTAGTAGCTGTGGTAGTGGTAGAAGTATTTTGTATGTGTTGTTGGCTTGCTGTAGGTAAGATTTGGGAGTTCTGCTCGCTACCTCCTCCTGACCGTTTTCCGCGGTGTTGCGTTCCACGCACCTGTGAGTCTCAGGTCGAGATGAATGCTCTGAACCAATCACGAAGAGGCGCTCTGATTGGTCAGAAATGACGCAGGAGAGTCGTCTAAAATCTAAAGGGGCTCACACAGAGGCAGGCAGGCACGCATTGCAAATACAGACGCATTACCGCGCGCCGTCCTCGCGGTCGCCCGGCCGTGTGCGCCTTAAGATCATTATGGTGGACTACAGGTGGTAATGGTATGGGGAATG
>PIJE02000462.1:248009-273009 GCA_002895965.2 Coryphaenoides rupestris | reverse complement strand
CTGGTAACTTTTCGCTCAGAAATTACATTCTGAGGACGAGCCATGTTTGGAATTAAACCTCCGGCGTTGCGAGTTGTTGATGCAAATTTCCACCGAGTTGCCGCCGTGCAAATCTTTGGACAAAGCTTGAGTAATTTTAGGAAAGACTCCACGAGGAGTACAGGACGTAATGAAAATGTAAATGAATGCGCAAGTAAGTTTGTGTTGCGCTGCAGTTCAGCCCTCTCCGTAATTGTTGACTTATTATATTCCCTCCATTATTTTCCTTTCATAGCGTGAATGTTGTTTGGTGTTTCGGAATTGATTTTTAGACTTTTCTCAGCCGCGCTTCGCTGTTTGCGCCAATTATCAATTCTCGTGAGTGTAATTTGGGCCCAAAAAAAACAACATTAGGCCTATATGTACATAATCATCCTCCTCCAAAGATATTGGAAACCGTTATTGAAAATGTTTGGAGGTTGTGTTGTTTTAAAGAGGTAATGAAGAAAAGTCATCAATGCAACACATTTCGTTTTTGCTACGGGCTTCTAGCATATCCAACGGGTCAGGAACATCGCTGGCGTGCACCTCGGTGTATTTCCCCTTTTTAAAAATCACAATATCGGCCTTTTTTTAAATTATGTCACCGCAATTTCTCCCTGCTACTAGTTTTGTCTTAAAAATTGGGTTATATTTTATTCCGTTTAGTATCTTGCTACGGTATTGCATGAATCTACAATAGTGTCATAAATCAACCGCTAGGCTCGGAGCACTTTGGATCATCGGATAGCCTTAGAGGGCTATTTGTAACGCCAAAAAAAAACTGAAACGAATGTCACAGTGTATTGGTTCAACTTTGGGGTTCAAGTGCTTCTGACAAACGACACTGATTTCCCTCACGGTGCACTTTCATATTTAGAGTTGTTTCTGACACACAACTACTATAAGAGTGTCTGTGTGTGTGTGTGTGTGTGTGTGTGTGTGTGGGGGTGTGTGATTTAGTTTGGAGCAATTGAGTGTGCCATCTGTATTAGATGTAGTGAGAGGCTGTGGTGTCCTCGAACCCGGCACACACACACACACACCACACACACTTATAGTAGTGTGACTCCCTGTGGCCCCTGCTGTGACGCTATGGGAACCATCACACACAACTTTAAATCTAAATATCCCCTGGCATTCCTGGTGGGGGGGCGGGGGGGCGGCGATGGTGTCAGAGAGGCTTGAGTTTGAGTCCATTTAGATAGCACCTCATTTAGATTGTGTTGCTCAAGGATGCTCACAGGGTAGACTGTGGACATTGGGGTTCGAACCCTTGAACCTTTCAGCTTCGGCTTAGATGCAAAGTTGAGACATGGTTCGGTTGCTCCTCACCGCAACACTGGTGAGCTTAGCATTACCCGATGCCCATATATGACGCGGCAGCCAGGTGGGCGGCGGCAGGGGGAGGGAGGGGTGGGGGGACGGGGGGGGTTCGGTTAAACTGTGGAATTACACACACACACACACACACACACACACACACACACACACACACACACACACACACACACACACACACACACAAACGCAATCAGAGTCTTCCATCGGCCCCGGCCAGGCCGCTGCTGTTTCGCCAGGTCATCCGGCGTGGGGGGCATCTGTCAATCACTCTCCGCTGTCGGCAATGTCACTCCTGGTGAGAGTGCCGCGGTGACGAGGCCACCGCCGACCCCCCCACCGCCGCCGCTGTATCACTCCCGGGCTCGGGGTGGTCAATCCATTCTGCTTCTCACCATGTGGTCCCTGTTATGTCAGACTCCACGCCTCACTCCTCCGCTGTGGAGGTGGAGACAGGAGAACACAGGTCAATATGCGGGTGGCTGGCTCAACTCTCTCCCCCAAGCGGCAGACAATTGCTAATTTGTGATGGAGAAACGCCCTAAGAATGAAATAGTAGGCGTGTTATATGTGCCTGTACCGTACATAGCTGACTAGCTCGTAACCGCTGACTTAAGGGATTTTTTTACATTTGCTCGCGACCTCTTGTCTCTTGTGTGCCTTGTCTCATCGTCTTATCTCTCCCATTCTCTCTGCCTCATTATCCATCTCTCTCTCTCTCTCTCTCTGCCTCTCTGGATGTAAATGGTGAATGGATTGCATTTAGATCACGCTTTTATCCAAAGCGCTTTACAGTTACCTGACATTCACCCATTCATACACCGACGGTGGTGTCAACCATGCAAGGTCACAACCAACACGTCAGGAGCAGGTAGGGTTAGGTGGCGTCTTGCTCAGGGACACCTCCACACTTAGCTAGGAGGCGGAGCCCGGGGATCGAACCAGCAACCTTTCTGTTGGCATAATTATCCATCTCTCTCTCCCTCTCTCTGTATGTCTCTGTCTCTTCTTATCATCTTATCTCGCTTATCTCTTCCAATCTCACTCATTATCCCTCCCTCAATCTCTCAATTTTTCTACAGTTCTCACATTTTTCTCCATCTCTATCTCATTATCTCTTTCTCTCTCCATCTTGTTCCCTCTTCCCATCTATCTATCTATTTATCTATCTATTTATCTATCGCTCTCTCTCGCTCACCTCTCGCTGTACCTCCCTGTGTCCCTCTCTCTCGTGCACACACACACACACACACACACACACACACACACACACACACACGCACACACACACACACACACACACACACACACGCACACGCACACGGTCACCCCACAGCCGCACACACTGCCAGATGAATTCCCATTAAATCCCCATACGGCCGTTAGAAGCGGCGTGATAGATCAGCCCGGGGTCCGTAGGTGCTTCCGCCCGCCGACACATACTGTAATGTACGAACGCACGGGGGGCGCCAGCCAGGTGAGCCATAACTCTCCCCCCCCTCCCCCCTCTCCCCCCTTTTACGCCCATCCCATGAACCTTGAAACCTGCCCGTTCCGGCGGTACGCAGTGCGGCGCGTTAGCGAAGCGGCTCCGATTAATCAACACGTAGCCCGGGAAACGTAGGGGAGGCCGAAACGTCGGGAAGTGCGGCGAGAGAGAGAGAGAGAGAGTCGCTACCGCCGGGGCTTTTAATAGCGTGTTTCGGTCATATAACATGACTGTCACGATGGGGGGGCGACGGCGTCCGCCACAGCAGGGGCAGGCGACGCTAACCGCCGTTCAGCGCAATAATAACAACAACAACGCCGAAGAGATGTTTTCCGATGCGCGAGGGGCGACGCTATTAGCCCGTGTCGGCTAGTCATCGCGAGATGCATGTACCCAGGACACACACGGCAGTTAAACGGCGTAATGAAATCACTGGGAACAAATCCTCGTTGGAATTTCATTTTATCGTTCCGCGTGACACCGTTTATGTCGCAGTAAGACGTGTGTGTGCGCGGCGTCTGTGCGTTGTGTGGTGTGTGTGTGCGTCACGTTAACCTCTTCTCTGATTGTGTTCGTGTCCGTCGCTGTTACTGCCGACTGTTTTGCGAACGCCGTGAAATACGCGCCGCCCGTTTTTGACCTCGATCCATTAAGACGACGGAAAAACATCGTTACCTATTTATTCACGCTCGGATATCATGTGACCGAGTTCCCCCCCCGCTCCGCCGCACCAACACGCCAATGGATTTTCCCTTTAAACCACGACCAAGGTGATTACGGCGAAACATTATTGACCGCTCCCCCGTCTTCCGCTCTGTCTCGCCCCTGTCTTGGTAACCGTTACTAGTAATATGATAACGTCGTTTATTGTGTTATCCGTTCGCTTCTGAGTCAGCTTGACTCATACAAAGTCAAACACTGTGCATACACATGTAGGACCAGTACGACGTCTGCGCACACCCTACAAAAAAACATGAAATAAAATCGATCTGCAATGGCATGGTTGTACAAGATTGACGGTGAAGGCATTCGTCGGTTTGAAGTGTTGTGAGTCGACTCGGGAAAAAAAAAGTATTATCACGCAACCGGTAGATAATACATTATTTACTGTATTGCGCTGTTGTTCGTACACAACACAATCACGAGTATATGGTTAGCCCGTGAAAACTCCCCTCATGAAATTGTTAACAACAAGGTGATAAATGCAAATGGCGTTATGCAGAAGAAGGTCGTTGAAAACAGTCAATTTATCCATTTATGACTCCATGTAAGACGGAGGTGGCAGGTGATATTAGAGAGTTGTGTTCAGGACGCTAAATTGGTGCGACGTAATTGAATGATGAGTTAATAATTAAACAGTTGTCGTACTCCCAGGCTTCTAATATCTCGCTTTCTGTCCACCTATCTATGGTATCTATTCTCTATCAATCTATCTATCTATATCTCCTACCTATGCTATCTATTATCTATCTATTCTATCTATTATCTATCAGTTTATCTATTATTATCTCTCCTCTCTCTCTCTCCGATGGTAATCTATCTATCTATCTATCTATCTATCTATCTCTTATCTATCTCTCTATCTCTCTATTCTATCTCTCGTATGGTATTATGTATCTTATCTAGTCTCTCTCTCCTCTCTCCATGGTATCTATCTATCTATCTATCTATCTATCTATCTATCTATCTATCTATCTATCTATTCTATCTATCTATCTATCTATCTATCTATCTCTCTATGGTATGTATCTATCTATCTATCTCTCTCTCTCTCTCTCCATGGTATCTATCTATCTATCTATCTATCTATCTATCTATCTATCTATCTATCTATCTATCTATCTATCTCTCTATGGTATGTATCTATCTATCTATCTATCTATCTATCTATCTATCTATCTCTCTATGGTATGTATCTATCTATCTATCTATCTCTCTATGGTATGTATCTATCTATCTATCTCTCTCTCTCTCTCCATGGTATCTATCTATCTATCTCTCTCTATGGTATCTATCTTTCTATATATCTAACTATCTATTTATCTCTCACTTTCTCTCTATTTATCTATCGATGGTATCTGTCTGTCTGTCTGTCTGTCTGTCTGTCCGTCCTGCGGTCTACATGGTACATATTCGTGATTGGCACCCTACTTGCTCATTCCCCCTCTGGTAACTTTTCCTCAGAAATTACATTCTGAGGACGAGCCATGTTTGGAATTAAACCTCCGGCGTTGCGAGTTGTTGATGCAAATTTCCACCGAGTTGCCGCCGTGCAAATCTTTGACAAGCTTGAGTAATTTTAGGAAAGACTCCACGAGGAGTACAGGACGTAATGAAAATGTAAATGAATGCGCAAGTAAGTTTGTGTTGCGCTGCAGTTCAGCCCTCTCCGTATTGTTGACTTATTATATTCCCTCCATTATTTTCCTTTCATAGCGTGATGTTGTTTGTGTTTCGGAATTGATTTTTAGACTTTCTCAGCCGCGCTTCGCTGTTTGCGCCAATTATCAATTCTCGTGAGTGTAATTTGGCCCAAAAAAAAACAACATTAGGCCTATATGTACATAATCATCCTCCTCCAAAGATATTGAAAACCGTTATTGAAATGTTTGGAGGTTGTGTTGTTTTAAAGAGGTAATGAAGAAAAGTCATCAATGCAACACATTTCGTTTTTGCTACGGGCTTCTAGCATATCCAACGGGTCAGGAACATCGCTGGCGTGCACCTCGGTGTATTTCCCCTTTTAAAATCACAATATCGGCCTTTTTTAAAATTATGTCACCGCAATTTTCTCCCTGCTACTAGTTTTGTCTTAAAAATTGGGTTATATTTTATTCCGTTTAGTATCTTGCTAAGGTATTGCATGAATCTACGATAGTGTCATAAATCAACCGCTAGCTCGGAGCACTTTGGATCATCGGATAGCCTTAGAGGGCTATTTGTAACGCCAAAAAAAATGAAACGATATGTCACAGTGTATTGGTTCAACTTTGGGTTCAAGTGCTTCTGACAAACGACACTGATTTCCCTCACGGTGCACTTTCATATTTAGAGTTGTTTCTGACACACAACTACTATAAGTGTGTGTGTGTGTGTGTGTGTGTGTGTGTGTGTGGTGTGGGGTGTGATTAGTTTGGAGCAATTGAGTGTGCCATCTGTATTAGATGTAGTGAGAGGCTGTGGTGTCTGAACCCGGCACACACACACACACACACACACACTTATAGTAGTGTGACTCCCTGTGGCCCGTCTGTGCTGCTATGGGAACCATCACACACACACTTTAATCTAAATATCCCCTGGCATTCCTGGTGGGGGGGCGGGGGGGGCGATGGTGTCAGAGAGGCTTGAGTTTGAGTCCATTTAGATAGCACCTCATTTAGATTGTGTTGCTCAAGGATGCTCACAGGGTAGACTGTGGACATTGGGGTTCGAACCCTTGAACCTTTCAGCTTCGGCTTAGATGCAAAGTTGAGACATGGTTCGGTTTAGCTCTTATATTACACAAGAGCTCTTATATTATTTTTCGTCGCTCGACACAAACATACCAAGGCTCAGATGACCTTAATCAACGAGTATGTACAACCGTATGAGTAGAACTGACCCTACCCCAGCAGGGATTTTACTATGCTAAGTACTGCTTAACGCCAGATGATGACCGGAATACATTATCCCCGAACTTTTGATGATGATGATAAACGTAGACGTGTGCGAGGCGGAGCCGGGCGGACACTGAAGCAGTAGCCAGCGCTGCATATTAGAACAGAGGGAGACAATTTTAAAAGTTCTGCCGCCTTTAAAAGTAATGATGGCAGCGCTCGCTCCATTGATCTGCCCACTCTCGGTTCGGGAACCGGAAACCACCGCGGGGAGAATGAGTTGAGTCGTGAAATGGCAACGCGGCAGTGGAAGAGGGTCGGAAACACAGTGTGACGCTGGAAATACAATGTCGCTCACTCACTCAAGACTGCGACGCCGCCGCCATCGCCACTGCCGCGCAATATCGAGGCGAAATGGGGCGAGCGAGCAGGACACAGAGCATGACGAGAGAGAGAGAGACATGTTCGATTTACTGTAGCCAAGTGAGACGAACGCTATCTATTGCTGTCCATCTACTGACAGACTAGTGGCCCAGGAGAAAGCTTGAAGTATTAATACATGTAAGATAAGTTAACCTGTTCTACATTCTAGGGAATTAGAAGGTTAATCCAGGGTGTGCCATGTGGTGCCGGTAGGATGCTGATTGCTCCGAACCACCGGTGGCTCGGACCCCAAACGTGTAGCTTGAACCAAAGCCTGGCCGGACCGATCTTAAGAGAGAAGCAGAATGAGAACTCGCGAGATCGGACTGCTCTCACAAGCCTTGTGAATCAAGCTCGCCTGCATATCATCTAAAGTCTTATTTGAGAGGCTACAGCTCATTAATATACTGTACAACTCTCGATATACTATATAGTGTATATACACAGTATACTATATAAATATGCACACTGTTCTCCCGAATTCCCTCTGCTGCAGGAGAGTGCGGCTGTCACGAAGGCTATTCCCCCGATCCAGACCATAATCATCTCTGTCTCCGTAGCGACTGGGGGCGCAACGAAGGGTAAGTCTTGTCTTCCTCATCGCTCTACATTAGAAGAAGCTGCCGCCGCCACGACATATAGTTCCAGGGGGCTCGGATGAAACAAAATAAAATCAGGGTCAATTTGGAAGAGAGAGAGAGAGAGAGAGAGAGAGAGAGAGAGAGAGAGAGAGAGAGAGAGAGAGAGAGAGAGAGACCTTGATGTGTTCTGGTCATTAAAGTGTTAGCAGAGATCGTCTTTAGCACCTCCAGACGTTAACGAGCTGCAGGGGCTCCTCTCTCTCTCCTGGCCAATCACAGGTCAAATCCCTGCTCGGTGCAGAGGAGACACGGCTGTCCGTGTAATCGGTTAGCGACCTTGTCGCGGAACTTATCCTTCAAGTTAATACGTTAAAAATGGAGATGAGACTCTTCCGTGACGTGATGTGTAAATCGAGCCGAGCTTACACACAGATGTGTTCATAACCTCCACAATGGAGGATGTCACCTTTTCCTACACCTGAGCATCACTATGATTTTTTTTGTAACAATAAAGCAATTAATTTTATTTTTTATTGTATTGACTTATCTTTCCAAGAATTGTAATATGTAATAAATAATATATATGTGTGTAGGTGTGTGTGTTATTTATTAATATATATAGATATATATAATGTATATTATATACCTGTCTTTCTACCTTGCAGTCCGTGGCCGTACACCAACCTGGAGAAGGGCTATGACCTAGTTACTGGAGAGCAGGCCCCGGAGAAGATATTCAGGTGAGAGGAACCATCATGTTGGTGTGGGTATGTGAGAGTGTGTGTGTGTGTGTGGTGTGTGTGTGTGTGTGTGTGTGGGTGTGTGAGAGTGTCTGTGTGGTGGTGTGTGTGTGTGTGTGTGTGTGTGTGTGTGTGGTGTGTGTGGGTGGGTGTGGGTGGGTGTGTGAGAGTGTCTGTGTGTGTGTGTGTGTGTGCGTGCATGTGTTGGTGTGTGTGCATACCTATCTGTGTGTGTGTGTGTGTGTGTGTGTGTGTGTGTGTGTGTGTGTGTCTGTGTGTGTGTGTGTGTGCGCATTGCTGTCGTGTGTATGTCTGTGTCGGGGGACGCCAGGGACACAGGCTGTTTTCCCAAAGGCATTACAAATGGACAGCCCGCAGGCTAATATAGACGTCCTCTCCACTCCTGGAAGCACACACCACACACACGCACGCACACACACACACACGCACGCACGCACGCACCGCACGCACGCACGCCACACACACACGACACACACACACACACACCACACACACACACACAGACTGACACAAAGCTGCAAATGGATGGAGAGCAGGGGTGGGTTCCAGCCCACGGGTGGAGTGTCTGGGGGGCTGGACAGCCCGAGGGTGGGGGTGGGCGGAGGGTCTGGGCAGCCCGAGGGTGGGGGTGGGCGGAGGGTCTGGGCAGCCCGAGGGTGGGGGTGGGTGGAGGGTCTGAGCAGCCCGAGGGTGGGGGGTGGGTGGAGGGTCTGGGCAGCCCGAGGGTGGGGGTGGGTGGAGGGTCTGGGCAGCCTGAGGGTCTGTCCTAGATGGAGATCCTCTGAGTGCTCCTGCTGCCACTTCAGATGACCCTGTCTTCAGGATGTGACAGGGTTATTATTTTTGACAGCTCTTCAGACCGGTATTCAAAGGAAACTTTATTTTTCCGCAACTCAATGGTCTGATAGACGGTTTCTGCTCATAGAAGCTCCAGAATCATTTCATGAAATGTTTTGAGTTTTGTAGACACTTTTTTTTTCGTTTTCATGTGAAAAGAAAAACCGTTTATATTCGGTGAATAGAATTGTTAGGAAATCGACCTTAGATGTTGGTTCATTGGCTACCTTCCTTCCTCCCTTCCGTACTTCCTTTCTCCCTTACTTCTTTCATGCCTTCCTCCCTTCCTTCCTTCCTTCCTACATTCCGACCTTCATTTCTTCCTTCCTTCATCCCTACCTTCCTTCCTTCCTTCCTTCCTTCCATCCTCCCTTCCTTCTTTTCGTCCTACATTCCTTCCTTCCTCCATTCCTTCTTCCTTTCCTTCCTTCCTTCCTTCCTTCCTTCCTTCCTTCCTTCCTTCCTTCCTTCCTCCCAACCTTCATTTATCCATGCTTTGGTGGTAATGTTCACTGTCTCACTTCTTCATTGACCATCAGATCATTAGCTGTGGTTCTTAAAAGCCTGCTCTTGTGTAAAGCCTCCCCAGACCATCCAACCTCGTATGAGATCTCACCCACCCACACATCACCCTTCAAAGACTAAAGCAGCTGCGTGTAATGAAGCCATACGTGTCCTTCTAAACAACTCCAGGCTCAAAATAACATGAAGTGTTGTTGTGCAGAGAAAGAAAAAAAGAGAACCAAGAACTGTTTGGTTTTAATTTCCCATGACTATGCTATGCGGTCTTTAATAAAAGGCTAGCCATAAGCTGGTTAAGTGCGCACAACTGTTTTTTTTCCTCCTCTTAAGGGGATTTTATTTTTTTCTGTGACCGGTACCTCGACCACGACCATGTTGAATAATACTTTATCTTGGCTAGACTTCCCCTGGGCCGTTGGCCTTATTGGCCGCCATTTTGGTTCTGCAGACTCGCAATTCCACATTCAGTTGCATCACCTTGCCAAGGTTTTTCAAAACCAAGATGGAACTAAGATGGCCGCTAGGGGAATAAGACCCAGAGGAAAGAAGGGTCTTGAATTGAGAGGTATCCTCTCAGCGGGGGGGGGGGGGGCGGGAAATATATACATTACCATGTCAGACCGTACCACTTGTTCGATGTTCCTTCCTGTTTGCAAAAGGATAAGTGCCACCACTTCCTCCTCCTCCCTCCTCCTCCCTCCTCCTCCTCCTCCTTCCTCGGTGTTGACTCTGCTGCTGTGTCAGCAGTATCGGAGACGGCGGTGAGGCTATTTAGTTTGTGTGTCGGACATGTGAGATAAAAGACGATGTCGAGACGTCGTCCTGACACGGCGCCGCCGAGGATAACGCGATGAAGCCGTGGGGCTTGTTTCCATTGTGGTCGCTGTTGTGAAAGACACCGAGGCACGGGGCATGTGGCAGATGCAGAATCCAGTCACTAACATTCACTGTCACGCTCACCGTAAAACACATCAATCCAAACACTACTTACATGTTTTTCAGGTCGACCAGGTTTCCCAAGCTTAACCTGGTCCTATGCACCGTTCAGAGACTTTAAGACAACCATTTTTTTCAAACCCGGGGTGTCAAGTTTAATAGGGTTTACATTTTTTCTTTCAATTCTATAGCTGCCCGGGTTGGAGTTTTTCATTTTCAACGTGAGCTGATAATGTTAGCTCAGGGTCACATGAATAAACCATCAATGCTGAAATGAATACAGATTAGTTAATTATAGATCATAACGAGAAGTGTATCGTGTGTATCGAGTGATGGAGACCGTAGGGGAGCAAACTGGCACGAATGAAAAAAGAAGAAAATGCAGGAAAATTCTGCAAAACTCCTAATTATTAGACACCTATTGTGCCAAAACATTTTGTCTGAATACAGTGTTCTATATTTACATTTACATTTAGGGTATTTGTCAGTATATTTGCCGAAAGTGTGAAACAACAATATACAGCCTATATTTAATCTTGTTCTATCTCTTGCTTGTTGCCTTTACTGCAATTACTGCTCTGAATCTTACACTCATAACTTACACACTGTGACACCCAGACGATGGGAAAAACACAATCGCACATTGACCCCCGTGAGAGGCCTTCCACTGTGCCCGTTTTGTTGTCTAGTCGTCCAGAAACATATTGAAGTCCACTACATAACAGTATGTTTCTAAATGTAAGCAATCTCCTCTCGTATGGCTTTAGTTATGTTTGAACCAAGCCAAACTTGAACTAAGGCCGGGTGATATGGCCATATTCGTCTCTCTCAACATAGCAGGTGATTGAATATATCAATATATTAATATTTTCTGGTAATTAAATAAATAAATAGACGATATAAAATAACCACACGATACTCTTGTGTGAATTAAATACTTGGCAAATGAAAAATACTGAGAATTCTTACACATAATAGCTAGAACAGCTAGAACCATCAGAACAGTCTGGAACAGTCTGGTACACAACTCTCAAATGTCCAATCATGTCCGCAGTCTGAACCTGTAGGGCATCGTACGAGACGACAAGATGACCCCGACCCTCTCACCTTAATGACGTGCTTCTAAAAACCACTGCAGTGCCTCTCAGTCGGAGAAAAAAAGTATCTGCACAGTGAATACGTAGTCAATAAGTAGTACTAACAAACACCGATCGACCGCAGCCACCAAAACACAAGTCGCCACTGCAGTTGACAGGCGAGGTAATCCGATAGAAACTCGTCGGTATGGGGCTGGGTTTAGAATAGACGGGAGCGAGCGTAATGCGTCTGCAGGGACAGAGCTAAGCTAAAGCAGAGGTTAACGCTACCCCCCCCCCCCCCCTCCCCCACCTCCTGTCGGTAGCCCTGGCCTGATCATTGACCTGACCTTAACCACATCGCATCCTTCGGGAAGCTGTCAGGCGAATCCGGCTTACGGGACTTCAAATGTCCTGCGACAGGAAGGCGGATAATGAGTTTTTGACAAATGTTTGGATTTACGGGGTGTCTGGCGTACACCGTGGTATTTTATGGTGCTGGGGGGCGGGGGGGGGGGGGGGGGGGAGAGGAGGCATGACTTCACCGCACCCGTCGTCGACAATCAGCAGAACCTTAGACGAAGGGAACATACATGATCTAAGTTTGCCCCGTGTTTGACCGATGCGTAACCGTGAAAAAAATGTCTGAATCCCTGAGATATGTAATGACGCATCGATGCAGGCTGGATCAAAACAGCTTGACGCCGGTTGTGAAATATATCAAACGAAATGCGGATTAATTTTATTCCTATTTCGTACATTTTAGGATTTAGTCCGCGGGCATCAGGGTGGACTGCTTATATTGAACCTTTGGGTGCCTTTGAGTTAGGAGTCGAGCGCCCTAACTACCACCGCCACCGCCCCGCCCTCCCGTAAGATTTGAATAAGAAGTATATCGCCCGTACCACATATATAGTATGCGTAGTACGTATGAAAAATATACATCCATATACTGAATTGTAATCCGTGTCATAGTCCCAGGAACTAAGGTGGCATTATAAGGGCAGCAGAAAGAGAAAGTTCCTCTCACCTGAGACATCCACTTTGAGTGTTGATCAGCGGAACGCGGCGCTATGCTACGCTAAGCTGCTCTGAGCGTGAGCCGGCCGTCTGCGGCTTAAGTGAGCAAAACTTAAGAAGTGGTCCCGGTGTCCCGAGCATGAATTGCGGATGTCAGCATTTAACCTGCGGATCACTTTCGGGGGTAGACCATTTATTTCCCTGAGTGCGTCAATGCATGAAAGTCATTACATATCGAGAGGCCACGCATACCAATGTGACCTCCTCGAAATCAGGGAAATAGCGCAAACGTCTGCAGTCTTGAGCCCCGGGCAAATATAATCTATGGCTGTGTACACGATTAAAAACTCTCCAAGCCACGCCGTAAATAGGCAGACAGCACGAGAAATAATGAAAATCATATCTCTATATATACACGGTTTATTCTAAAAGTGTGACGGGAAATGGAAAGGAAGAACCTTTCATCCGGAAGAAGTAACAAAATGGATAATGGATAATGGATAATGGATAAAACGAAACATGTCTCTTCATAAGCAATACACCGCTATCTCCACCGGGGGCACAGAGTTCGATAAATCAGTGAACAGCATGTAGCTACACTGGGCTTAGACGGTGAAAAGACAGGATGAGCCATGTTTCACCACATTAGTGATTTGATCCGTGCTGAGATTACATCATCTCTACCTAGTGTGGCAGGAGGTAAGAGCGGTTGTCTGGCAACTGGAAGGTTGCTGGATCCGTCACCGGGCTCCGCCTAGCTAAGTGTCGAAGTGTCCCTGAGCAAGACGCCACCTAACCCTAACTGCTCCTGACGTGTTGGTTGTTACCTTGCATGGTTGACACCGCCGTCGGTGTATGAATGGGTGAATGTGAGGCAACTGTAAAGCAATTTGGATAAAAGCGCTATATAAATGCAATCCATTTGCAATTTATCCACGTTTACAATAGTTGGCATTAAACTATCCACTGATGAGGCTCATGTGTTGTTCAGGGTTTTTTTTTATCAGGCTTTATTAAGCTCTGTATTAAAAGCTAAAATATGATCGTAAAATAATGGAATCCAATATTGCGGGGGAGAGCAAGTGGTTGGCAGAAGAACAATGTTCAATACAAATCATATTTAATACGACTGCAGTGTATAGATACTCACTGTGGTTCATGCAGACAATGTGTCCACAGACATACACGCAAAGCCACAGACACACACACACACACAAACATGCACAAAGTGGTAACACACATGCATACTTGTACACGCATGCTACTAGTTCATACGTGTATGTATGGAGTATGTGCGTATGTATGTATGTGTATATACAGTATACTGTATATTTTCAGTTCATCATCATTGAATTCCCTGCGTTAAGTACTTAGTTGTGTGATCCACGCCTTAACACGGACCTTCCCATTGGCTGTCCCTGTGTTGGGCCCAGAGGGGCTGAACACGGAGCAGGAAGTAAAAGTCACCGGTTGTCATGGCGTTATTTACGAGATGGACCGGGCCCCCTGATATATCCTGACCCTGTCTATGCGTCGGGATCAGGGCCGGTGCCATGCTGCCCAGGGCCTCCGATTGGCCCCTTTTAAAGACACCATAAAGTAATCCCGGAAACAAAGAGCTCATAAAAATCTAATAAAAATCTAATGAAAAGGGGCCCTTCAAACATAACCATGCATAGCTTATCGCAGGCGGCGGCTAAGCGCGGAGGCCGCAGCGCGTGCGGGGCGTGCTAAGCTGCGTTACCTTTCATTACCGCCGGCGTGTCACGCTGGCGATATCGTTAAGGTTGCATGCGCGTTAAAGCCGCGTAAAATATTATAGTATCACCGCGTATTGGTGAGAGATTTGTACTTTGCCAATAACACGCACGGCAACGTGCCGATGTTTATTGGTTTCGGTGTCAACGATGGCTATGTGTCCCTGGCTGGCTCTGTGTGTGTGTGTGTGTGTGTGTGTGTGTGTGTGTGTGTGTGTGTGTGTGTGTGTGTGCGTGTTGTGTCTGTGTGTGGTGTGTCTGTGTGTGTGTGTGTGGTGTGTGTGTGTGTAGGTGTGTGTTTTATTAACGTTCCATTAAAGCTGCATTAAATATATATTGGTATTGTTATCTGTGTGTGTGTGTGTGTGTGCGTGTGTGTGTGTGTGGGATTTCATTATTTTGTATGTGTGTGTGTGCGTGCGTGTGTGTGTGTGTGTGTGTGTGTGTGATTTTCATTCTTTTGTATGTGTGTGTGTGTGTGTGTGTGTGGGTTTGGGGGGGTGGTGGCCACAAGTCCTGCGTGAGAAGCCACGGCCGCATGGCTGGTGATTTATCCCCGGGAAGGAGCCGCTGTTGATCACTTAGTATCTCCCAGCCCATTAGCGGATAATACATTGGCCGCTAGTTAACGAGCCCGTCATTTCAGAGAACATTGGCTGCTTTATCAGCGATGGCGCTGCAGATCCTCAATTAGAGTTAACATTGGGCGTGATTAACGGCTGAGAGAGAGAGAGAGAGAGAGGAGAGAGAGAGAGAGAGAGAGAGAGAGAGAGAGAGAGATGATGGAAGTGTTCCCATCTTATTGAATTAGAGGCAGGGAAACAGCTCCGTTTCACACGCATTTAAAGGGGCCCGTATTCATATTCGACCGCCAGGTGCGATTCTGATTGGTCACCATCAACCCCATAATCGCAATCTTCCCCTTTTGTGACATCACAAGTCGGGGAGTTTATTCTCCCAGCCTAACCATTGTTGGACGGATCTGTACTGATCATACTGCACATCTGGGTGGACAGTCACAGGGTGGGTTTTGAGATGTCTTGTGATGGATAAAACAACAGCACACCTGGGTGGTATAATAGGGGTCTCTTATCAGTTGACAGGAAGGAGAGTGAACATCAGTGCACCATCAGCTGCCATTGCTTCCTCTGTGTTTTCTCCGTGCTTTATCTCAATTAAAACGTGAATAAATAAACACGGTGTCAAGCTGAAAATGTCCCCTGACATAATAAATAACAAAATAAATAATAAATCGCCGCCCATGCTTACGACAGCATCCCGATGCCATAATGAACCGCTAACTAGCATGCGACGTGGCTATTATTAAGTTGAAAGCGTGTATTAATTAACATTTAACATTTAATAAGAATGACTTACAACATCATTAACATCAACGAATGCGCTTTGCGGTCTGACCCACGTCCTCCACCCCCCCACAAACAACATTTTTTTCTTTCTTTTTTTTTTAAAGCAGCCTGCGCCGCTATTAAACATTAATGAAGTACCGCCAACCGTGAATCAATCCAACATGACAACCATCTGTTAGCAACATAATGCACTCACCCAGCAAGTGAAGACCAAAGAGCCAGCGACGGAATAAACCGCAGCAGCGAATAAGAAACAAGGTGTAGGTGGTGTGTGCTTACCGCCTGCCGGTAATTACCCCCCACTTTTTATGATTTATAATATAGGACTACGTATGCCGCTAATACGTGCTTGCTTGCCATGGATATTGCTTATTTTATCCTCCCAGTGAGTCGTCCCAGCATGTGAATGTATGTATTAGATGATGTTTAGATGCGGTACGTTAATTAGCATGGCGCAGTGTTGCAAACGTGAGCTAATTGATCGTAATTAAGTGATTCAGTCCACGTTCACGTTCACGTTCGTGTATGGAAATTAATCCATTAGTTAATCCACACTTATATTATGAGGTATTAATCACATGAGTGTGTGAGATGAGAGAGGGCGAGAGGGAGAGAAACGATGCTGTGATGCAGATGTAATCCAGTTGGGTTGTTTTTTTTGGGGGTCAGCACATGGGTCAGAGTGGTGGGTGTGTGTGTGTGTGCGTGTGTGTGTGTGTGTGTGTGTGTGTGTGTGTTTGTTGTGTGTTTTTGTGTGTGTGTGTGTGTGTAGGTGAATGCATACAGGTGTGTGTGTGTGTGTGTGTGTGTGTGTGTGTGCTTGTGTGTTACTACTATACACACACACATGCACGAACACACACGCCACACACACACCACCACACCACACGCACGCTTGCATGCCCACATGTTGTGCTACTGCATTGCGTTGCGGGGGGTCCTGTTTCACTCGGTGGTAGTTAGGGCGCTCGACTCCTAACTCAAAGGCACCCAAAGGTTCAATATAAGCAGTCCACCCTGATGCCCGCGGACTAAATCCTAAAATGTACGAAATAGGAATAAAATTAATCCGCATTTCGTTTGATATATTTCACAACCGGCGTCAAGCTGTTTTGATCCAGCCTGCATCGATGCGTCATTACATATCTCAGGGATTCAGACATTTTTTTCACGGTTACGCATCGGTCAAACACGGGGCAAACTTAGATCATGTATGTTCCCTTCGTCTAAGGTTCTGCTGATTGTCGACGACGGGTGCGGTGAAGTCATGCCTCCCCCCCCCCCCCCCCCCCCCCCGCCCTAACTACCACCGCCACCGCCCCGCCCTCCCGTAAGATTTGAATAAGAAGTATATCGCCCGTACCACATATATAGTATGCGTAGTACGTATGAAAAATATACATCCATATACTGAATTGTAATCCGTGTCATAGTCCCAGGAACTAAGGTGGCATTATAAGGGCAGCAGAAAGAGAAAGTTCCTCTCACCTGAGACATCCACTTTGAGTGTTGATCGGCGGAACACAGCGCTATGCTACACTAAGCTGCCCTGAGCGTGAGCCGGCCGTCTGCGGCTTAAGTGAGCAAAACTTCTTACTGGATGTAAGAAGTGGTCCCGGAGCATGAATTGCGGATGTCGGCGTTTTAACCTGCGAATCCGCTTTCGAGGGTCGATCATTTATTTACCCTGAGTATGAAATGCATGAAAGTCATTACATGTCGAGAGGCACGCATACCAATGTGACCTCCTCGAAATCAGGGAAATAGCGCAAACGTCTGCAGTCTTGAGCCCCGGCAAATATAATCTATGGCTGTGCACACTATTAAAAAACTCTCCAAGCCATGCCGTAAATAGGCAGACAGCACGAGAAATAATGAAAATCATATCTCTATATATACACGGTTTATTCTAAAAGTGTGACGGGAAATGGAAAGGAAGAACCTTTCATCCGGAAGAAGTAACAAAATGGATAATGGATAATGGATAATGGATAAAACGAAACATGTCTCTTCATAAGCAATACACCGCTATCTCCACCGGGGGCACAGAGTTCGATAAATCAGTGAACAGCATGTAGCTACACTGGGCTTAGACGGTGAAAAGACAGGATGAGCCATGTTTCACCACATTAGTGATTTGATCCGTGCTGAGATTACATCATCTCTACCTAGTGTGGCAGGAGGTAAGAGCGGTTTGTCTGGCAACTGGAAGGTTGCTGGATCCGTCACCGGGCTCCGCCTAGCCAAGTGTCGAGGTGTCCCTGAGCAAGACACCACCCTTAACCCTAACTGCTTCCTGACGTGTTGGTTGTTTACCTTGCATGGTTGACACCACTGGGTTGAAATGGGTTAATGTGAGGCAACTGTAAAGCAATTTGGATAAAAGCGATATATAAATGCAATCCATTTGCAATTTATCCACGTTTACAACAGTTATTCGTTTTGTTGGCATTAAACTATCCACTGATGAGGCTCATGTGTTGTTCAGGGTTTTTTTTATCAGGCTTACTGAGCTCTGTATTAAAAGCTCAAATATGACACACTGACACACTGTCGGCTGTCGGGCGTTTTGC
This sequence comes from Coryphaenoides rupestris, assembly GCA_002895965.2. NCBI lineage: Eukaryota > Metazoa > Chordata > Actinopteri > Gadiformes > Macrouridae > Coryphaenoides > Coryphaenoides rupestris. Next base: position 254,709 of record PIJE02000462.1, on the reverse strand, counting down.
ACATAAAGTTTTTAACTCATTGCTTTATACTAACGTGTAAACTGTGAAGTTACAATAAAAATACTTGACTTGACTTGACTAAAATAATGGAATCCAATATTGCGGGGGAGAGCAAGTGGTTGGCAGAAGAACAATGTTCAATACAATCATATTTAATACGACTGCAGTGTATAGATACTCACTGTGGTTCATGCAGACAATGTGTCCACAGACATACACGCAAAGCCACAGACACACACACACACACAAACATGCACAAAGTGGTAACACACATGCATACTTGTACACGCATACTACTAGTTCATACGTGTATGTATGGAGTATGTGCGTATGTATGTATGTGTATATACAGTATATTGTATATTTTCAATTCATCATCATTTGAATTCCCTGCGTTAAGTACTTAGTTGTGTGATCCACGCGTTAACACGGACCTTCCCATTGGCTGCCCCTGTGTTGGGCCCAGAGGGGCTGAACACGGAGCAGGAAGTAAAAGTCACCGGTTGTCATGGCGTTATTTACGAGATGGGACCGGGCCCCCTGATATATCCTGACCCTGTCTATGCGTCGGGATCAGGGCCGGTGCCATGGCTGCCCAGGGCCTCCGATTTGGCCCCTTTTAAAGACACCATAAAGTAATCCCCGGAAACAAAGAGCTCATAAAAATCTAATAAAAATCTAATGAAAAGGGGCCCTTCAAACATAACCATGCATAGCTTATATCGCAGGCGGCGGCTAAGCGCGGAGGGCCGCAGCGCGTGCTAAGCGGCGTTACCTTTCATTACCGCCGCCGTGTCACGCCGGCGATATCGTTAAGGTTGCATGCGCGTTAAAGCCGCGTAAAAATTATAGTATCACCGCGTATTGGTGAGAGATTTGTACTTTGCCGATAACACGCACGGCAACGTGCCGATGTTTATTGGTTTCAGTGTGAACGATGGCTATGTGTCCCTGGCTGGCTCTGTGTGTGTGTGTGTGTGTGTGGTGTGTGTGGTGTGTGTGTGTGTGTGTGTGTGTGTGTGTGTGTGTGTGTGTGTGTGTGTGTGTGTGTGTGTGTGTGTGTGTGTGTGTGTAGGTGTGTGTTTTATTAACGTTCCATTAAAGCTGCATTAAATATATATTGGTATTGTTATCTGTGTGTGTGTGTGTGTGCGTGTGTGTGTGGTGTGGGATTTCATTATTTTGTATGTGTGTGTGTGCGTGCGTGTGTGTGTGTGTGTGTGTGTGTGTGTGATTTCATTCTTTTGTATGTGTGTGTGTGTGTGTGTGTGGGTTTGGGGGGGTGGTGGCCACAAGTCCTGCGTGAGAAGCCACGCCGCATGGCTGGTGATTTATCCCCGGGAAGGAGCCGCTGTTGATCACTTAGTATCTCCCAGCCCATTAGCGGATAAATACATTGGCCGCTAGTTAACGAGCCCGTCATTTCAGAGAACATTGGCTGCTTTATCAGCGATGGCGCTGCAGATCCTCAATTAGAGTTAACATTGGGGTGATTAACGGCTGAGAGAGAGAGAGAGGGAGAGAGAGAGAGAGAGAGAGAGAGAGAGAGAGAGAGAGAGATGATGGAAGTGTTCCCATCTTATTGAATTAGAGGCAGGGAAACAGCTCCGTTTCACACGCATTTAAAGGGGCCCGTATTCATATTCGACCGCCAGGTGCGATTCTGATTGGTCACCATCAACCCCATAATCGCAATCTTCCCCTTTTGTGACATCACAAGTCGGGGAGTTTATTCTCCCAGCGTAACTCATCGTTGGACGGATCTGTACTGATCATACTGCACATCTGGGTGGACAGTCACAGGGTGGGTTTTGAGATGTCTTGTGATGGATAAACAACAGCACACCTGGTGGTATAATAGGGTCTCTATCAGTTGACAGGAAGGAGAGTGAACATCAGTGCACCATCAGCTGCCATTGCTTCCTCTGTGTTTTCTCCGTGCTTTATCTCAATTAAAACGTGAATAAATAAACACGGTGTCAAGCTGAAAATGTCCCCTGACATAATAAATAACAAAATAAATAATAAATCGCCGCCCATGCTTACGACAGCATCCCGATGCCATAATGAACCGCTAACTAGCATGCGACGTGGCTATTATTAAGTTGAAAGCGTGTATTAATTAACATTTAACATTTAATAAGAATGACTTACAAACATCATTAACATCAACGAATGCGCTTTGCGGTCTGACCCACGTCCTCCACCCCCCCACAAACAACATATTTTTCTTTTCTTTTTTTTAAAGCAGCCTGCGCCGCTATTAAACATTAATGAAGTTACCCGCCAACCGTGAATCATCCAACATGACAACCATCTGTTAGCAACATAATGCACTCACCCAGCAAGTGAAGACCAAAGAGCCAGCGACGGAATAAACCGCAGCAGCGAATAAGAAACAAGGTGTAGGTGGTGTGTGCTTACCGCCTGCTGGTAATTACCCCCCACTTTTTATGATTTATAATATAGGACTACGTATCCCGCTAATACGTGCTTGCTTGCCATGGATATTGCTTATTTTATCCTCCCAGTGAGTCATCCCAGCATGTGAATGTATGTATTAGATGATGTTTAGATGCGGTACGTTAATTAGCGTGGAGCAGTGTTGCAAACGTGAGCTAATTGATCGTAATTAAGTGATTCAGTCCACGTTCACGTTCACGTTCGTGTATGGAAATTAATCCATTAGTTAATCCACACTATTATATTATGAGGTATTAATCACATGAGTGTGTGAGATGAGAGAGGGAGAGAGGGAGAGAAACGATGCTGTGATGCAGATGTAATCCAGTTGGGTTGGGTTTTTTTGGGGGTCAGCACATGGGTCAGAGTGGTGGGTGTGTGTGTGTGTGCGTGTGTGTGTGTGTGTGTGTGCTCGTGCACATGCACATGCAAGTGTTTGTTGTGTGTTTTGTGTGTGTGTGTGTGTGTGTAGGTGAATGCATACAGGTGTGTGTGTGTGTGTGTGTGTGTGTGTGTGTGTGCTTGTGTGTTACTACTATACACACACACATGCACGAACACACACACCACACACACACACACCACCACACCCACACGCACGCTTGCATGCCACATGTTGTGCTGCTGCATTGCGTTGCGGGGGGTCCTGTTCACATCAGTATATAAAGCCACGCTTGTGGTACCAACATCAACACTGTGACTGTGGCTCCCCCCGCCCCCCCCCCCCCCCTCCTCCTCCAGGTCCTCCTACAGCCTGGGTCAGGGTCTCTGGCTGCCAGTCAGCAAGAGCTTCGTGGTGCCGCCGGTGGAGCTGTCAATCAACCCCATCGCCAGCTGCAAGACAGACGTGCTCGTTACCGAGGACCCCGGAGACGTCAGGTGAGTGACTGTGTGTGTGTGTGTGTGTGTGTGTGTGTGTGTGACTGTCTGTCTGCCTGTGCGTGCATGTGTGTGTGTGTGTGAAGTAACGGCAGGTGTGTGTGTGTGTGTGTGCATGTGTGTGTGTGTGTGTGCATGTGTGTGTGTGTGTGCCACGGCAGATGTAGTCTCATTATGTTTATGGAGACATAGTATCCTGGCAGACTATTACGGTGATTCATTTGCTGAGGCAGCCATTTTGAAGGCCTTAGCTTACTCTGTCTTCCTTAACCTTAGGTCTTAATGGAGGTGGAGGGGGGGGAAACAGCGGCTATTATTCAGATCAGATTGCGGAGCGTTTTTGTACATCTCTGCCTCGTATCCATTATGAGGGCGCCGGTATCCCGTTGTGTTGTGTGCACTATGAACATTCGTTGTCGGGCGGATCATTATTAAAACACGCGCCGCCGTGTAGACACGAGTCTATTTATTTGTAGAATAGGTAGCGAGGGTCTGGTCGCGGCTCCGAGTCGCCGCCAAATCTCCCGGATCGCTTTGTTTCCGTTAAACCGCCAGGAGAACATTTCCGCACCAGCGGCCTTTCTTCTCTCCTCTGTTTTTTATTTTTTTTTCCTTTTTCTGTTCCCATCTCCGGCTTCCAGTACCGCTGCGCGTGATGAATAGATTTCATTAGAGTTTCCATTCCGGCTCACGACTCGGGGAGCAAATTGACCACCTATAACAGAGGGCAAACACTTAACTCTTGGTAGGAAGCTCAGTGCACGGGCTCCATTTTGGGTTATGGCAATTTAGCTTACATCCATTCATCTCTGGGGACCGACGTTTCTTGGCGGAGCAAAGAGTCTGTGTGTGTGTGTCTGTGTACATGAGTGTGTGAAATTGTGCTGTCGTGGGTGTGTGTGTGCATGTCTAAGGTGTGCGCGTGTGTGTGTGTGTGTGTGTGTGTCTGTGTGTTTGTGTCTGTGTGTATGTCTAAATTGTGTGTGGTGGTGTGTGTGTGTGTGTGTGTGTGTGTGTGTGTGTGAGTTTCTAAGGTGTGTGTGCGTGTGTGCGTGTGTCTGTGTTGTCGTGGGTGTATGTGTGCATGTCTAAGGTGTGTGTGTATGTGTTTGAGTGTGTGTGTGTGTGTGTGTCTCCATGTGTGTGTGTGTTTGTACGTGTGTTCCTGCATGCGTGCGTGCGTCTATGGGCGTGTGTGTGTGTGTGTGTGTGCATGCGTGTGTGTGTGTGTGTGTGCGTGTGTGCGTGTGTGTGTGTGTGTGTGCGGGCTTGCGTGTGTGTGTGTGTGTGTGTGTGTGTGTGTGTGTGTGGTGTGTGTGTGTGTGTGTGTGTGTGTGTGTGTGTGTGTGGTGTGTGTGTGCGCGTTATGTGTGTGTGCGGTCTTGCGTGTGTGCCTGTCTCTTTAAACTTGCACCTTCAGTCAGGCCCGGCCCCGCCGCCAGCTGTTTCGTCACACATCTGGCCTGGCACTCGCCCGCCGCTGAGCGCATTAATTGATGGGTTTGTTTGGCGGCCGATAATTGCTCGGTATTTTGGCGGCGTCTGGAGGAATGTGTTTTTTGGGGGGTTGGCATTTCAAACAATTAAAACACGGCCGCTGTTCTTTTCACCAGTTGTCACCGCTGCTGCTACGGCTACGGCTAACACTTCCTCAATTATCTTTTTTATCTCCACTTATTTTGACGTCATCTTTCTCGTTCTATTGTCTCTCTCTTTCTCGCCCTCACACACACACACACACACACACACGCACGCGCGCCCTCACGCACACATATATATATATACAAAAAATCTTTGTGACAATCGATTGAAGTACAAATCCACAGACTCGTCGCTATCTTTTCCGTTTGGTTTTCCTCAAAGAAGTGATACAGAATTAATTCGCCTTAATGTGTAGTTAGCATCACCGCACCAGGAAGGGAATAGTAGAGTTGATGGGATTAATTAGAAACAGCGGCTGCGTGCGCGAACTGAAAGTCTATGTCTAATGATTAACCCCCTCTGGAAACACCGCAGGCTGTGATGTCCATGAATTATGGATTTAGTGCCTTTTTATGTTGCTTTTTAATGCATGGCAGGGCAGGGGGGGGGGGGGGGTCCATTCAAATGTGTTTGAATCGACCGCCCCACCCCCCCTGTGGGTCCATTTCGACCATTTTTTTTTAACGTGGCAAAATTGTACGAGCATTTGTGGATTTTAGTTACGGCCAAACATGTTCTACTTGCGATATTGTACAGTGTGTGTGTGTGTGTGTGTGTGTGTGTGTGTGTGTGTGGTCGGTGTCCGGTTTAAGCAGCTTCACCTGGGTCACCGAGTCAGGGTGATGACGAGTCACGCGAGAGAGCATAAAACCAGCCACCAGCCACACACACACACACACACACACTCCACAGATATGTTCATGTTTCTCCTGACTGGCTAATAACTTACAGCACCTTACAACAGACAACACATTCACCAAATCAAGTGTTCACCTGAACCCCAACACATTGGCCTACCGGCAGCACTGTGTGCCAACATATGCAAACTTGCTTCATTTAACTTGACCATTCCATCATTCCAGCGCATAAATAACTCATTTCCTACTGGTGTCTCTGGGCCGGACATCCTGTGCACACCAGGACATTAGAAGCATGCAGGAAGCATCAAGCCCTATTGTCCATATTAGAAGAAGTCTGATTGCAATCATTTCGTTTTTTAGTTCGCGTCGGTTGAAAACATTCAACCGTGTTTATTCCAACTGAAACACATTTTAAATGTGGTTATTTAATTGGATTTTTTGGACTACAGAGTTAATTAATTCATTTTTTACTATTCTGTTATTTTGGGGACAGACACAGTGGATACAGAGACAGGTCATTCAGGAGCAGGTAGGGGTTAGACAGTGGATACAGAGACATTCAGGAGCAGGTAGGGGTTAGACAGTGGATACAGAGACAGGTCATTCAGGAGCAGGTAGGGGTTAGACAGTGGATACAGAGACATTCAGGAGCAGGTAGGGGTTAGACAGTGGATACAGAGACAGGTCATTCAGGAGCAGGTAGGGGTTAGACAGTGGATACAGAGACAGGTCATTCAGGAGCAGGTAGGGGTTAGACAGTGGATACAGAGACATTCAGGAGCAGGTAGTGGTTAGACAGTGGATACAGAGACATTCAGGAGCAGGTAGGGGTTAGACAGTGGATACAGAGACATTCAGGAGCAGGTAGGGGTTAGACAGTGAATACAGAGACATTCAGGAGCAGGTATGGGTTAGACAGTGAATACAGAGGCAGGTCATTCAGGAGCAGGTAGGGGTTAGACAGTGAATACAGAGACAGGTCATTCAGGAGCAGGTAGGGGTTAGACAGTGGATAC
>PIJE02000462.1:191418-247156 GCA_002895965.2 Coryphaenoides rupestris | reverse complement strand
ACAGGTCAGGAGCAGGCCATGTTAGACAGGTTCAGGAGCAGGTAGTGGTTAGACAGTGGATACAGAGACATTCAGGAGCAGGTAGTGGTTAGACAGTGGATACAGAGACATTCAGGAGCAGGTAGGGGTTAGACAGTGGATACAGAGACATTCAGGAGCAGGTAGGGGTTAGACAGTGGATACAGAGACATTCAGGAGCAGGTAGTGGTTAGACAGTGGATACAGAGACATTCAGGAGCAGGTAGTGGTTAGACAGTGGATACAGAGACATTCAGGAGCAGGTAGGGGTTAGACAGTGGATACAGAGACATTCAGGAGCAGGTAGTGGTTAGACAGTGGATACAGAGACATTCAGGAGCAGGTAGGGGTTAGACAGTGGATACAGAGACATTCAGGAGCAGGTAGGGGTTAGACAGTGGATACAGAGACATTCAGGAGCAGGTAGGGGTTAGACAGTGAATACAGAGCAAAGCCTTTAAATGATCTGACTGGGGTGAGACCAGCAGTGTAATTCCCACAAAATCATTCAGGGCACAATTTTAAGATGAATATAACTGATGGGGGTTAGCCTTCAGACACAGTGAATAACTGGTGAGATGCTGTTGAGAAGTACGTAGGGGTGAGATAGTGAAGATAATATGCAATAACAAAAGAGACAGGGAAGAACCGTCCGGATGAGATTCAAACACATTATTCATGTCTGAATAATTAGCATATTATGATTGTTAAGGTGTTGCTTTCGCAAGACGCCTCACGCCTCCCTGCTCCTTAATGACAAAACCATCTTTTGACGAATGATCAGTTCAATATGCTCGCTCAATACCGCCTGTTTTAGAATCCGCGCCGTGACCGACGTATATCTTTGCGAACGCGCTTTCTCCCGCCGCGCTAGGGCCCGGTCGATGCCGTTGTGTAGACATATAGCACATAGGCTGTGTTTTGTCGATAAGGCCCTTGAGGTGTTTGAAGTGAACCGTCTTGTCACTATGGCCATTTGCATTTACTTTCTTCAGCTGTTTTTACTTCAGCGGACTCGACTCACACGTCCGTTTCGCAAACAGCAGATGAAGAAAGAAAGAAAATCAAGAAAATCAAACCGACCCGCCCCCCGAACGACATGGATAATTGAAGGTTAAAAATGTCTTCATGTTTTCTTGTTTTTTTTAAACCAAAGCCAAGTCCACGGAAAACACTTTTTTTTTTTCATCAAACAAAAGCGCGAATCAATCGCACCGCAGGCGTTCTGAACTGTGCTCAAAGGCCCGTCGGTAATGCAACGTGTCGATGCGGTCGCCGCTGTTCCGAGCCCGTGGCGCTCATCATGTGATCAGCCTCTTCCTCCCCCTCCTCCCCTCTTCCTCCCCCTCCTCCCCACCCCCTGCGATGCAAAGCAGTGGAACAAAGTCGCAGCGAGGCGACATTGACGTCACGTCTGCCCCCGCGATAATCCTCTGTTCAACATTCAGCCCCGGTCACCCGTGTTCGCGGCGTAGAGTTGCCGTTAGCTTTGCCTTTCGCCGTTGTCGTTGATGTTGTTGTTGTTGTTGTTGTTGTTGTGTTCGCAGTGAGCACAGACCAACATTAAAACACACACACGCACCACACACACACACACACACACACGCACACACCACCACCACAAAAAGCATCGGTATATGTGCTTTATTCAACAACAAACCGTTGCCGGATGGGAGTCAGCATATTTGCTCGGGGTTTTTTTTTGCGCGCTCGCGCCGAGACCATTAATCAAGTGGCGTGGGCGGAGCAACGGCCGAGGCCTGCGTAATCATGCCGGGGCACTAGACTCCGGGTAGCACCCGCACATCCATCACCTCCCCCTCCCCGCCCTGCCCGAGTGAGAGGAAGGCAAAAGAATAGATTAATGACAGTGCAGTACATTGTGCTGTTTAGACTGCACCAATCTGCTTCCGGGGTCAAGCCTCTGGATTCAGGGGGCGGCGGCGGCGGGGGGGTGGCGGTGCCGATTACAGAAGCGAGTTGTGATTGGTCGATGACCCGGGAAAGGGACGCATATGACTTTGTTGTGGGTTTGAGTTGACGGCGTGCTCGTCGACGGGGAGACAATCCGAAGCGTGCAGAGAGGCGGTCGAGTCAAGCGTCCTGGGATTGCATTTCTTTTTGTGTTTCGCGTTCAGACTTTGTACCGCGCGCCGACAGCCCATGTCGCATTTGTATTCGGCGCTATTATTCTTTTTCCGCCGCCTTTTCAGAAACAGCGGAATCCTCTCTCTGCGAGACCTTTGAACACGGCAGCGCACCCCCTGCTGTTTATGCACCGGGAGTGGGAGCGCGGGAGGAAGTACCGCGGAATACTTCAAGGCGTTTTTGATTTCAAGACGAGACGTTCACAGATACTTTCTCTGGCGTTTTATGTGGAATTTGTTTACCTTGTCTCCGTTGTTCACCGTCTATTTTCGTGGGGGGGGGGGGGGTTATTTGCCACTAGTCGTTGCCTCCATATTGTGTTCCCACCTTCCCACGGACAATTTGTTCCGTTCGTCGGGGAAGCATGCCTGCCTCACGACTCGGGGTATAACCCATTAGTTTTGTCTCTGGTGCCCGGCCACCCTGCGCCACCACCTCCCACCATCCGATTCTCCTCTGACTTCCTTCCAGAACCATTTGTCACTGGTGTAACCGAACTAAGGCACAGGCGGTGACGTGTGACCCGTTTTCATGCCAAACACACGAATGGTAATATTCATCACTATAATGGCGCAGTGTTCCAGAAGACGTGGCGATATTGTTTGTTATTGTAAGAAAGGACACAAGAAAGGAAGGGAAGGAAGGGTGCATAGAAGGAAGGAAGGAAGGAAGGGCACGTGGAAGGAAGGAAGGTGGCATGGAAGGTAGGAAGGACACATTAAAGGAAGGAAGGGCGCATTGAAGGAAGGAAGGGCACATTGAAGGAAGGAAGGGCACATGGAAGGAAGGAAGGTGGCATGGAAGGTAGGAAGGACACATTAAAGGAAGGAAGGGCGCATTGAAGGAAGGAAGGGCACATTGAAGGAAGGAAGGGCACATTAAAAGAAGGAAGGGCACATTGAAGGAAGGAAGGATGCATGGAAGGAAGAAAGGGTGCATAGAAGGAAGGAAGGATGCATGGAAGGAAGGGTACATGGAAGGAAGGTTAAAAAAATTAAGAAAGTAAACGTGTTTCAACAGGTACATTTGTCCAAAGGGAGTGAAACCGCAATCTTGATCTGAGGGTATATAGTACGGGTTTCAAGTACTCATAGCTGCAGAAGTTGACCGCTTGTGGAACAGCAAGCTGGACGAAAACCACAAAAAAGTAAGGGTGCATGGGAGAAAGGAAGGCAGAGAGACAGAAAGAAAGACCTTTTAGAAGGGAGGACGCATAGAAGGAAGGAAGGAAACAAAGAAAGGGCAGACACAGGGGTCGGCACCCGAGACATTACCGCACTCACTTCCTGCGGTGTGAACGGCCAGTGGTGTGGGTGTCGGAAACAAAGAAACAGGCCGTGGCGAGACTAGAGTGAGGTATATATACTGTGTATATATATATATATATATAGGAGATAGGTAAAGGCTGCTGAGTAGCAAGGTTTTTTTTCTAGGACAGGGTGAGTCATGGACAGGACGGTGGGAGGCCGGTACAATCTAGAGGTTATCAGTCTGCTGTGTCTCAGCTCTCCGGGGAGTTCCTGTTAGTGGGGAAAACGGATCACCTGAACCTTCCGGTGTGCTGCTGTGTGTTGTGTGTTGTGTGTTGCTTGTGTTGTGTGTTGTGCGTTGTGCGTTGTGTGTTGTGTGTTGGTCTCTGCTGCTCTCTGTTGCTCTCTGCTGTTGTCTTCTCTCTCTCTCTCACTCGCCCTGCCGCCATTGAACACCGGCAGGGTTTTGGTTTTTGTTTGTTTTTAGAGACGCACTCCTGACCTCGAATATCTTTACTTTTGAGTCACACAACACCACGCGCCTCACTAGAAACACCGCTTTTTGAGCTTTTTGATGGTGAGTTATGACTGCGGAAACTTCAGAGGAACGCAACGTGACTTGGTACCGGCTTGATAGACATTTTTGCACGTTGATTTTTTTTCATTTGTTTGTGAAATATTAGATTTTTCGATTAGCTTCCTGAATCAAATAGTTTCATGAAAGTGCAAGGTTTCCAAGTGGTGTATGCAAATGAAAAATAATGAAGGAAAAGAAACATTCTCTTGTCCATAATGGAGCGGCATCACGGAGTTACAGAAGGAGTTTTATATCGTTCAGTCCGTGAGGAGTTCTGATCCTGAACTTCCCGGGCTCCGGACACTAAATGGATGTATAGGAACACCAGGGGTTGACATTCACACTCTACTGCCAGGGAAACGGGCTCGCATATGAAAATTATATCTCCCGCTATTTTCATTCTTTTTCCGCTAAACTAAAAATGTCTATTTCACAGTTTACTGTCTAAATTATGTTCCCAATTAAAAGAACAACTCAAAATAGTATTTGTTGTTCTCCATGGCTTGGCAATAATAGTGAACAAGCAGTTCATTATGATCCTAACTCTGAAACCGACCATAACAATTTTTTTTTTTTTGCATGAAGAAAGTACGCTAGTTGTGGTCCATCTGGCGGGGAGCATCGTTGTATAAATTGCTAAATTGCTCGTATGATTTCCAAATACGGTCAAAGCTTGCCAACGAGACGTTCAGTTTTCATAACAGCTCTGCAGCAAAATGTATATTCTGTGTATTAAGTGTTGCCTTTTTGAATTTCTACTCACACTTTAAGCTGTTCGGACGTTAAACTGTCAAGGCCGAGGCGCATTTTTCATTTTTATAAAGCGCGGCTAAAGCTAAACAATTTATTTGTGTGACTATGGGAAATATATGCACGCACAAGTGAAGGACTTTAACCCGGGGGCTGCAGTTAAAGGTGTTGAGGAATGGCATGCCATAAAGTTTACCTCGCTGCCTGTAAACATTGGTGAGTTCTTTAGCCGTTTATCAGCTGAAGCCCGGCCGCCGGGGCACGGCCATGTGTTGTCGAGGGGCTGCCGTGTGTGTGTGTGTGCGTGTGTGTGTGGTGTGTGTGTGTGTGTGCGTGTGTGTGTGTGTGCTGTGTGTGTGTGTGTGTTGTGGCCTGTCCGTGTGTGGCCTAGCGAGACAGTGTCGTGGGCGGGCCGGTCGGAATGAGAGCAGACAGAACCGGGGCTACGGGCGTAACAAACGTAGTTATTTATTCAAACGTAAGTAAGAAAAGGGGATGGAAACAGAAGGTCAATTAAATCCATCTTCTTATTTGTCGATAAAGATTGCCCACTCCCAATCAAAGTCCACAATAACATAAATTGTTCCAAAAAACAGGCTGCTTACCCTGAGACTGGCCCAAAGTAAATGAAGTCATCACTGCTATTTCTTGATGACTTACTCTTTCATCATTCATCACATGGGAGGACCCCCCAAATAAAATTCTCTTTTAGAATTTGCATTTCCAGAATCGACTTGGCTCCTATCTGAAGCGTGCCGGTGTGCGCTGTGCTCCAATAAAACAACGAGATTATTTTTCTTGGGGGTTGATGTATGAAGCGAAATTCGGTGGCCCCTCGCTTTGAGCTTTAACCGTCAAATTCACGCCAATTGAATTTTTTCCGGCTTTAGATTTGAAAAGAAAGTAGGAGAAGAAAGTAAATATAATTTCAGACGTGAACACATTTGGTAGCGCGTGACGTTTCCGCGTTTAGCCCCGGAATATGAATGGCTCATTAATAAAACAGCTGCATCTCAGGAGCATCATTGACTCACTGCCTGATGGAGGCGAATGGGGGATTCATTAGCGGGTAATCTCCATTACGGCTTGCACTACCTGTACAAGTCCCAGAGCACCGCCGGCTAATTCAAGACGTACAGAGTTGGAATGGGTTTTTTCGATTCAGGACTGGCCAGACGCCAACACTTAGTTTCGGAGCGCAGTGTCGGAGCTGCAGGTCAAATGCACAAATTTTACAGTTCATGATTTCCCTGCCTTTTAGCCTCTCACCCACCTCACAAAGGACAAACTGTGTGGATGGAAGATAATAATAATACAAAAAAAAAAACAATATCACAGCAACAAAGAAACAAAGAAAAGAACAAAATAGTTATTGTTTTACCATTTTCTCTCAGTTTCAGTACTGAGGTTGAAAATTAAGTATTTATTTTTGTCCAGCGGTAAAAATGTGTTCCTCACTGTTCCGACTTGGATGCTTCATGTCAAAACATCCACAGTGTGTGTGTACAGTTGGCCCTGACTGGATACCATTCCATCTCCCCAATAGCGGTGCACCAAACATTGCATTGTCACAATTTTGTCATGAAAATTCAAAGTACAACATCAACATACGCCTTATTTAAAAATAAAATGTTCTAAATCCAGCTTTGTTCAAAACTACTGATTAAAGGCAGGGCAGGCGATTCATTTCGGAAGCATTTTTTATGTGACATCTCTTGAAATTCTCTCAAATACAATCATCATCTGTGGCAGCTGCAGGGCTTTAAAAAGCTTGTCCAATCATTTCATTTGGGGCGAATGAAATGATTGGATGGCACTCACTCATTTTGCGTGACCGGAGTCTTCTAGAAGAAGTCTTCTATGATCTTGTGCACAGAGGCAAGGCGGCGTTCATGTGTTTTGTAGGAGTGTCTTTGGAGGAAGCTCTGAAGGAAGGGGCAGGGCTTTTTCAGGTTGCATACTTTCAAAATCTCGCTTTTTCTGCTGCTTTCTCCATAATTCCCTCCCCTCCCTTCAACCACTGAAATATGAATCAATTCACCGTGATGAGTAAGAGTGCAGGTTTTGAAGCAGATCTATAAACAAGCCTCTACTTCCCCCTCCAATGTTGATTAGTCATTACATTACAAGCCATTTCAAAATATCCCCATTCGGGACATGAAAATTGGATCGATCAATTGTTCAGCCCCCCCCCCCCAAGTTGACTGTTCCGACTGGTCTATCCCACGTGTGATGTCACAAATGGGTAGATCTTGTAATGGCTAATGAAGCTCACACGTGGCGTGGGTTTTATTGCCGCTTTAAAGTAGTGACACCGCTGAGGATCATTGACCTTCTCAGGTCACTCCAGCCACCATCACCGTGAATAGAAACACACTGATCGTTTCTCCACACTTTGACAACTCATCGAGAGGTAAATGGATTGCATTTATATCGCGCTTTCATCCAAAGTGCTTCACTGACATTCACCCACCGACGGCGGTGCAAACTCATCACGTCAGGAGGCATCTCGCTCAGGGACACCTCGACTTAGCTAGGCCGGAGCCCGGGGATCGAACCAGCGACCTTCCTGTTGCCGGACAACCACTCTTACCTCCTGAGCTCCTGCCGCCCCCGAGAGGAATTGGATATTGCAGACGAGACGATCTAGAAGATGATCAGAATCTTAAAACGCTGATGATTGGCCAGCAGCCCATACGAGATGCGGCACCACCACCATGCTGGCCTTTTTTTGCCAATTATAGCACCCCCCGCACCAGAATTAGCATAGGCGCCGATAAACTCCACACAGGGTTTTTGCTTCTTTTATTAGGGGTGGGGGGGGGGGGGGGGGGTGGGGGGGGGGGGGGGGGAATTAAATAAATGTAACGCGGCAACCGCAAAGCGCACGAGCCGGTGTGTTCAAGTGTGGAAACCATCTGTAAGGGAAGCGATATGTGGGGGGGCCCCGGTGCGCGGGTGTCCTCCGAGAACGCCGACACAAGGTGGTTATATATCTTCAGGAATAAGTTGTGGCGCTCGGGTGCCCCTCCCCCCTCGCGCCCCCCACGGAGCGACACTTTGAGTTACGAGAGCCCAGACTGTATTCAAGACACACACACAAAAGGCGTGACTCTTATGCCGACGAATTTGCATTAAATTGGACCAGACAGGCACTTGTGTGACGCAATGAAGCCCGAGAGATGCAGTTTGTGTGCTAATTTGTTCCAAGTCGAGACATACGACGATATATGCGGGGAGGGAAGTCTCGACTCTAGAGGTTAGGGTGTGTGTTTGACTCCCAGATCTGAAAGGGTTCTGGGTTCAAACCCCCAATATCCTGTAGGCACCCTTGAGCAAGATGCAGAACCTCTCCCTGCTTAGGAGTGACGGGAATGATGATTGAATGATTCACTTTGAATCAAAGCGTCTGTTAAAAGGGCAAAAATAGTACGGAATAAATAGATCTGTGGATCATAATTTGGGTCGTAGAATCAAATCGGTACAATGGCGTCAAATGTGAGTGTGTGTTATGCATATTAAAGTTCTGCTAGCTTTCACAAGATTGTATTGCGCAATAGTCTGGTTACCACGATTTATTTGAGATCAGATTCTATTTCTCTGTTGATTTTTATTTTCCCATTTGTACGGTCGCACCATGACATTGTGTTGTGTCACCGTGACGATATTTAGTTTGATCACGTTGCTGAAAAACTAACAACAACAAAAAGGTTAAGCGAATGCTTGGCTACAACAAAAAACAGAGGAGTTTCATCTCTCTTCCCTTCTGCTAGAAACGGCTTCTAGATTTTGTTGGCTTTAATTTGTTTATTTACTCAGGGGACGCAGAGTCCTAGGTTAGCTCGCGGTCGGGGTTAGATTGCTAGTTGGAGGGAGGCTTCTTTTTTTTCCACACACAGAGACAATCACACACAGAGACAGAGAGCGAGAGAGAGAGACAGAGGGAGAGAGAGAGAGAGAGAGAGAGAGAGAGAGAGAGAGAGAGAAGAAAATAAAATAATGAGAGCGAGGGAGTGGGAGAGAGACACATATAAAAATATAGAGACACACACACACACACAAAGGGAAGCAAAGGATGTGTAGCACATCAAGCCCACATCCTTGCGGGGCCCTCATCCTGTGATTCCCATCTCTCACACGCTGCGTGTCTTTGTTGGCGGCTGTCCGTCGAGCCGTGTCCCCCGCTCCCCGCGGCCCCGTGGCCCCGGGAGACACACACACACACACACACACACGCACGCACGCACGCACGCACGCACACACCACACACACACACACACACACACACACACAGACACACACACACACACACACACACACAGACACACACACACACACACACACACAGACAAGGCTTTTTGTTCCCTCCTTCACCGTCAAGTCACACGCGGAAGAAAAAAAATAAACTGGCCCCTGGGGTCCTCAGACCCTCTCGTTCGCTCAGCGGGCAGCCGTGGCCCTCGCCCGAGAGACCCTGTTCAGCAAGAACACACACTGAGCACTGTGTGTGTGTGTGTGTACCCGTTAGAGTTAGGGAGTGTCTGCGTGTGTGTACCCAATTGAGAGTGTGTGTGTGTGTACCCCTTAAAGAGTGTATTTGTGTCTGTGCCCATTGAAGTGTGTGTGTGTGTGTATACCCATGAGTGTGGGTGTGCGTGCATGCATACCCATTGAAGAGTATAGCGATACCAGTCCCTGAACTTTTTGACATCATTTAAAATATATATATATTTTAACAAAACATACTTACTTTACACGCTACAGTACAAATCTTTTGTCAGCTTTCAGCTCCTTGGAACATTCATAACATAAAAAAAATAAACATTTTTACCACGACTTCATATCATTATCTGTAACATTACTGTGATGCAACAATAAGCATCAATTACATCATTTGTAATAAATTGTATCTCATTCCCACAAATTAATCAAAACGTGGGAACATTAGCCAATCACCAGCAGTATTAGATCTCGGTACAAGCACGGTGGATGATTATTGGCTCACGTGACGTAGGTGAGATTTTTTCTTTTTTTTGAGGCATCGAAATTTGGACCCAAATGATGAGATATTTTGTGATACTCTATGGTATCGAGGTATTTCGGTTGATGCCTTAAAGGTATAAAAGTGTGATACCCAGCCCTAGTGTGTGTGTGTGTGTGTGTGTGTGTGTGTGTGTGTGTGTTTATGTCCCTCTCCCAGCCGTGCCAGTGGGGGCGGGCCGGCCCTTCATTAGGCTGCTGGGAGTCGATAGAGGAAGCAGACCGCTGCTCCATCAACACACCGTTACACACTGATACAAGGAGGCTCCACACTCACCACAGACTGCACTGCCAATGGGCTGGGCCATTTATACTCTTAATCATTTGTTCATTTTTTATTAGATTTTTTTTGTGTAATTTTTATCTGATATCCAGCCTCAGTTGTAGTTTATTTGAATCACATTTGAGGAAACATGCAAAAACATGACGATATGTGTACAAAACAACACTGACAGCCGGCTCTATTTAAACGCGGTTCATTTTTTTTGTTGTTGATGTATTTTATTTTTAATCCGGCGTCATAAATAGTTTATTTTCATTTGAAAAAATATGCGAAAACATAAGATACGGCGATTAATCATGCCTTGTCAAATGAAAGCCACCGCAGGTTGCTACGTCGATTAATAAACTTGGTCGTGTTTGATTTCCTGTTGTTGTCCTCACTTTGCGTCTCGGTTCATCACTCAAATCTCTGTTTCAAACCCTGTCTCCTCCAACTCAATAAATCCCCCCCCCCCCGTCAAACACATTCCGCAACCGTCGCCGTTTTCAGAAAATTGGCAAAAAAGAAAGAAACAAAGAAACAAACAAACAAGAAAACGACAACATTTTGTCATGTCAAGACGATGTGGATGTAAAGATGATGTTCTTCCGCAGCTCAACCGAATGTCTCTCGCCCGCCTCGCCAACAGCAGTCACTTCCTGGAGAGTGATGAGGAAGGGGGGGGGGGGAGTGGGAGGAGGAGGAGGAGGGTGGTGGGGGAGGGGGTGAGGGCTAGGGGTGGGGGGAATGGGGAGGGGGGCGGGGCATGGGCCGCTGCAGAGAACATAAATAATTCCACCTCCACGTTAATTACAGCAGAGGCTCCAGTTCACGCTCCAGCCCTCCTTCTCCATCTCTCTATCTCTCCATCTCCCCATCTCTCCATCTCTCCATCTCCATCTGTCCATCTCCATCTCTCTATCTCTCCATCTCCATCTCTCCATCTCTCCATCTCCATCTCTCCATCTCTCCATCTCTTCCTCTGCATCTTTCTCTCCTTCTCTCTCTCGGGTTCTTTGCATGTCGCGTTGCCAAACAATGTATGCAAAGATAGAACATATTACGACTCGAGCACCGGCTAGATTGCTGCATGGAAACAGTGATACAACTCCTGCATGGAACAAGCAGCTTGTGCTGAAGAGAAATAGATATTTTAAAATAGAACTATAACTTCATCTTAAATCGTCTTAAAAGCAATCCGATTGTTCAATCGTTAATCCATTTATTTTCAAATGTCGACGCAAAGAAATATATCTCTTCTCGCAAGTGTGGAAACCGTCTGTAAGGGAAGCGATATGTGGGGGGGCCCCGGTGCGCGGGTGTCCTCCGAGAACGCCGACACAAGGTGGTTATATCTCTCATCTTCAGGAATAAGTTGTGGCGCTCGGGTGCCCCTCCCCCCTCGCGCCCCCCACGGAGCGACGCTTTGAGTTACGAGAGCCCAGACTGTATTCAAGACACACACACAAAAGCGATGACTCTTATGCCGACGAATTTGCATTCAATTGGACCAGACAGGTACTTGTGTGACGCGATGAAGCCCGAGAGATGCGGCTCGTGTGCTAATTTGTTCCAAGTCGAGACATACGACGATATATGCGGGGAGGGAAGTCTCGACTCTAGAGGTTAGGGTGTTTGACTCCCAGATCTGAAAGGGTTCTGGGTTCAAACCCCAATATCCTGTAGGCACCCTTGAGCAAGATGCAGAACCTCTCCCTGCTTAGGAGTGACGGGAATGATGATTGAATGATTCACTTTGGATCAAAGCGTCTGTTAAAAGGGCAAAAATAATATGGAATAAATAGATCTGGCATCTGTGTGGATCATCATTTTTGTTATGGATTAACGATTGTTAACAATCGTTAATCCATTTATTTTCAAATGTCGACGCAAAGAAATATCTCTTCTCGCAACCCATAAGGGGGTCGTAAGGACACAGGCGGATGTTGAATAATCTGGTTTATTGCAGCGTTTGTAGCTGAATGTTGACAGAGCAGGTGGTATACTGCTAGCATGCTAGCACTCTCTTGAGTGTGTGTGTGTGTGTGTGTGTGAGTGTGTGTGGTGATGGCTGGTTTAACCTGTGGGCCTTGATTAGTCAATGTACCCCAGGTGTGCAGCCCCACCCAGCCCCAGACTAACCAGTCTGACTGGGGCCAGGTGAGGCTGCTTAAACCAGACACCAAACACACACACTCCACAGAGTGGGTTGCGGATTATATGCCAAACCTTAAGCCCTGTTCGAATTGTCACAAAGATACATCCTAAGTCCTGTCCTAACTGCTTTACCTTAACCCCGTCGTGAGGTCACCAAAAGATGGAAAGGAGAATTCTTAAGGACTTAGGACAATTGCGGCTCCACTTACACAAAGATACGTCATTATGCGATGGGCCGCATTTTATGGACGTGGTCTGCTGTGCTGAAACTACAATCATCCGGAGATGGGCTACAAAAAGTGCATCTTAGATTAGAAATATAATAATTCATGACTAACACTGGAATTTGCATGAAAAAGCAATATAGGCAACCAGTGCCAAAAAAACATATAAAACCTCAGGTGTACCTCATAACATTAATGATGGCTCCGTTGGATGTAGGTCTGGCAGTGCACCAGTGGAGACACAACTAGTCTTGTAAATATCTTTCGACCACCTTCTTGAAAAGGTCGGCGTTACGATATTTGCACATACCCCAAAAACCTGTGTAAAAGTAGGTGTGTTTCTCCTTCAGACCAGAAATGCAGGCTTTTTTTTGGGGGGGGGGCATGCAAAGTTGGTTGGTTAGCTGGTTTGTTTCCAACACACCGAGCTGATTCGTGTGTCGAATCACATCGGCATATCCCACATGTCTTCATCCAGAAAATGCTCCTTGCTATTGAAGGACATACTGTACTGTACATATTAGAGATTCCCTCTTCCAGCCATCACCACACACACTCAAGAGGAGAGCGCCGGCATGCTAGCAGTCACCGCCTGCTCTGTCTGCAAACAACTCATTAAAATCATTAAACCGGTTCATTCAACATCATCCACCTGTGTTCAGCTGTTGGGGGGGGGCCCTGGAAAAGACACTTCATGGGGTGTATAAACCAGCAGGTATTACATGTATAAAGTGCATAGTTTAAAACACACCCAAAATAAATAAGAAAACATTGATCAATCTGAATAAATATGCAGAATGATTTATATATATATAGATATATTCTGCATATATTTCTTATTTATATTGGAATTTTTCTCATCAAATACCCAGAGAATGTCTCCCCGTGTGTCTATCCTTCAATGAGAACAGCACAAGCGTGGGTTTTCGATGTACTTTCATACTTCATCCTTTGTCTTCTCCTCACCCTCTGCACCGACCATCTGGCCCCTGCAGGGACGAGGCCCTGCTGTCCACCTACTTCGAGACGGTGGACGACCTGCTGGTGTCGTTCGGCCCGGCGCGCGACTGCTCCAAGGACAACGGCGGCTGCAAGAAGAACTTCAAGTGCGTGTCCGACCGCCGGCTGGAGTCGTCCGGCTGCATGGTGAGAGCGCGTGACCGCCGCCGCCGCCGCCAAAGGTGTTGCGTCGCTGCGTGTTGAGAGTGTGAACTTGTACGGTACGCCTTTGTTTGAAAGGTAAGACGGAGAGAGAGAGAGAGAGAGAGAGAGAGAGAGAGAGAGAGAGAGAGAGAGAGAGAGAGAGAGACTAAACAACCCCCAGAAATGTCCCCCTTCCTCCCTTCTACGTCTCTCTGTCATTGAGTGTTGCAGTCACATATATGTGATTGACAGGCAAGATGGATTCCCAAACCATCCCCTGATTGGTCAGAAATTAGCCGGGAAGGGTCTAAAATCTGGATTGTCTTCCTCAGAGGCAGGCGTACAGCCAGTCAACCAGAACAGATTTCACTCATGAATAGCTCACAGATGGCTTGGTCGTTTCTAACAAATTACACTCAAATTATAGCTTACCGGCAGAACCTTTTTTTTTTCGCGGTGTCACAAACAGATAGATTTGGAAATGGCTTGTCATGACAAATTAGCCTTGTTAATGAATAAGGCCCTTTTTACTTCCGCGTGACCGCCTGTTCCCCCGCGAGCCCCGTCTTGCCAAGTAGGGCACTGCAGGGAACGGAATAACTTTAAGTCCAGGCGTGGCTAAGAAAGCCTGAGAAAAAGCAGCCTGGCCTGCCAGACCTTTGTCCTGATTCAAAATGCAGTTGTATCTGGGTAGCTTAGCTTCAGAAATGTGTTTTATACATATTTATGGGACTACTTTGTAGATATTTGCCGTAACTAAACTGTGAGGACGAACACGAAGAAAATAAATGTAAGAACCAAAATTGTCTCAGGAGCACAAACGTCGATTCTGCTTTCAATTAATCTCACATATATTTTGATGGGGTATTCACGGGGTTCTGTCTAAAGATGTATATGGCTATGGTGTTGATTAGCTTGAATTCAAATGCATCGAGGTCGTGACCTATCCCGCCGGTGTGCGATCTGCGCCAGCGGTTGCTATCGAGCGGCTTCTGGATCACAGAAAAGACAAAGTAAGGCCATAAGTTCGACGTCGATGGCAATCACGAAGTCGTTTAATTTGGGTGTCGTTGCCGAGTGCGTGTGTACGTGACTTTATGGCCCTTCACTGAATTTTATTAAGATATACTTCAATTTGAACCTTTATGTCAGAGCGCACGTTTGTAGTGAATACCCTCAAACACAATGGGCTGCAAACAGGCTTTGTTTGAGGGCCGTGTTTTCAGTGTTTCCATTGTAAAAAAAATAGAAAACTCCTCCACTATAGCACCGGTTTGGCTCGGCATCAGACATTCCGTTTAGTACTGCGAGGCAGCTTTATGTCTGGCATATTTACAAATGGACGGGTGATGGCGTCCATGCCAGACGTTTGACAGGTGGGGGCGGCGGAGGGGTTTGGGGGCGGGTCCTCACTCGTAAAACAATTAAATTGATGAGCCGGCTCGATGGCGGCTTGACGGATCGCCGGATCATTAGTGGGCGGGAGCGGTGCTGTAATCTCACTGGCCTTTTGGCTGGTTTGTCGCGGCCAATCAAAGACACACATTCGTTATCCTGCGGTTCCCCTGGCTTCTCCGCTCTGCCCTTGTGAATGTTAAGGAGGTTCTCAGACCAACTAACTCACGGTGTTCAAATGTGCTTCGGACCGGAGAACACATTTCCGTCGACAAAAATGATGCTTACGTGTACACACACGTATGTCGCGTGTGTTATTTGAAATCCATGAATGCATAAGCTAACATAACATCCATCTCATCAAGAGGACGTGTTGCGCTACGGTGCATGAAAAGCACGTTGAGCTCGTTCAATGACAAAAATATGAATACAATTTCAGTGGGTTTTATATATATTCATGCTTTTGTTCCAAATCACCTTTGACTCTCTGCTATTCAACGATTCAACACCTCTCAGAGCAAATCCCACAGGTTTGATTTTATAATGCGTTGCCATGACGGCGGACCGGATTTATGACCCGAGTTGCCCTCTGCCGTACACCAGAAGCACTAAATACGTCTAAATACTCTCTATGTTCAGTTGCCTTGGTAGGCCTCTCTTCAAACGAATTGGGGCTGGGAAATAGAAAATGGAGGCATCTCGTACTCTTCAGAATACACCCCACGTGCAAGTAGGTGCTTTTATCCAGGGGTGAATACAGACGCATGTCACTCAGGAAGCAAGTAAGGGTGTGTGGAGGCATAGATACACTGCAGACATTGGGAATCAAACCCACGATCTTTCAGGTCAGTCACTCACGCCACTGCACTACGCTATCCACAGCACTGAATAGATAAATAAATACTTCATATCAGGTCAAAGGTCGGGTGCAAATTGAGGCTTGCCTTTGCTCGTGTCTTGGCGTCATACATTATATACAAAAATACTGAATATTTCATTTGTTTTGGTTTAATATCCATGTGACTTCGGTGTGACTACAGATAAGGGGTGTATACCGTACTATACAATAGGCTTCCCCTATGGCGGACGTCTCCATTATATGTGAGTGGTTCTAACGAGAAGTGTGATGGCGACTGTAAGAGGATGAGAGCTCTGATAAAATTATCTGCTTTTTTCATGTGTGAAAAGTAATCCTTTTAGGTCTTTAGGGGGCCTTTCCACTCTCAGCTCTTATCTCCACGGAAGGCTTTAAGCTGTTTGCTGAAGAGCGTCCGCTGGCGTCTGCCTTGGGCCCGAGACACATTTGCTTTTAGCGGACGCGTTCCCGCGCTCACGAGGGCTGCCTCGCGTCCCCCTGCCTCTGTTTGGCGGTGGCTCGGCGGCGCACGTCCTGCAATATGCACGTGAAGCGGAGGGGGGGGCGCAGTGTCGAGGATGTGACACCAGGGCTAGGGGTCAGTAGGTCACGTCGGCAGTGACGACAATTTGGGAAGACAAGCTCGGGGGGGCCTTACATGCCCTCTACAACGCCGCCGCTGTTGTGTGTTCTGACGTGTTTCCAGAACGAATAAGGTCGGAATCTCCTCCAGTGTCGCCATGCCAATCCGGAAGACTGAATTCTCCGGTGCGCCCCCCCCCCCCCCCCAAGTCGAACCCCTCCAGTAACACGCAAAGTACACAGGCTAGTGTTTCTCTTCAGGAGATTCCGTAGATCAGAAAAGATAGCCGACTTAGTCATGACTTTAGGGGGCTAGTCAAGCCAGCTGAGGTCTGGGGTATGGCGGAATTCAAGGATTTTTCTAATTCCAGTCAATACCACTGGTTTATATCTGTTGTTAAAGGAGACAAACATGAATCAATGTCAGTTAAGAATTAGCTAAATCTATATTTTAATGAGAAATTACAAATATAATTGTACATATTATTATGTGTACACATACCGGGGATTGAGTATTACAGTGATTAACTGACTCAATGAATGTATGTTAATCAATTCAAACATATGATACGTACGCTGCATCTATAGCATAGGAGCCAGATGAATTAATCACAGCACGGCAGATAACAATTACTACTCGTCCTTGTGCGTGAATTATAAATCAATTCAAAACATGCCCTTTTGGTCACTGAAAACCTGACAATAATATTGATGTGAGAAGAAAAACTCAATTTGTTTAAAGGTTAACTGTTGCCCAGACTAGGAGCTATTTTCCCCTCTCCACAGTTTAAAAAGTAATTTCAGGCAGACACTTCCAAAGAAGCAGCCATTTATAATCAACCGTGGTGCTATTAAAGGCCCTATGCAAATTAACTGAATATCTATGCATACTAATTATCCATATCCTACGACCACAACTGGCCCGCTCGTAACACCACCACCACCGCCACTACGATTACCACGAAAGAAAAACTGGACACGTGTACGTTTTCTTAAAGAGTGTCTTCAAGAAAACGTAGTTCAATGATAATTGTACCTTTTATTTTAATTCAGTAAGCCTGCTACAGGCACAGCAAAATGGTGGAATCTGCACTGAGAGAGCCATGTGTTGAGTGTTCAGTGTCAGACAAATACACTGCTTTTACAAGATAGGAAACTATCTTGGGAAGGATCCAGTGCCAAAATAGTTTCTTTTCAACAGGTTGGCAGAACAGGGATTCATATTCTTGAGAACAACACGTCTGCCAGCGTGAAAAAAAATTATCAACTGCGCCAATAATGTTAAAAAACAAACCTGTGAGCGTCCGTGTACTTGCACGGCAGACCATCAGGGGATTTGGGACGACTCCCAGAAGTCCTACTTTGGGACAATTTGGGAGCGTTCCTGACAGTCTGTTGACTTACTTGGGGCCTGATTTGGCCTGGACTCGGGAGCGCTGGCACGACTTTCAGAGGACTTAGCGCTCGACATTCAAAGCGGCGGACCTGCTGTTCAGCAAAGTCACTTGCGTGTGGCTTTCGCGCCGACGACAGCCGATGCAATTGCGTTCACTCGAGGTACAGTAGGTAGCAAACCAGTATAGAGTCGAGTAAACTGGAATCTTTTATTATTATTATTCTTTTTTTTTTTTTCAAGAAAATCCAATCTTCACTTTATTTTCGCTTGGAATACAAATCAGCCGAAAAACTTGCTCTCCCGCTGCGACTGGTGAGTTACTGGTGAGGTACTAGGAGGCTCGCCTACTTCGGTGTCTGTTCCCACCTTGTGGCGGTGACTTGGCTCCCAGTCAAAATGCGCTGGGTTTGAATCCCCCATGTCCACCACAGCTTACCTGCGTCCCCTTGGGCAAGATACCTACTGTATAGCCACCCCCTCCAGACACACACACACACACACCTGCTTCTCAGTCGAAATGTCTTCCCTTTAAGGCACATGTTCATCTTCAGTGTTCACCTGGTCTCTGCATAGCTTCCCTCCTTATTCCCTCCATCTCCCTAACCTACCCAAGATTTGGAATAGCCTTCCCTCTTCCTGCCCGAGCAATCACTTGTGTGTTTGTACGTCTTGGCACTAAATAATAGTACTTAGCATTGTTTAGCATAAGTTATGTTCTTAGATGTTGGTAAAGCACTGAGAATGGTACGTCTGCTCTGATGTATGCTGGCAACCTAGCAAAACAAACGTACTAATTGTAAGTCGCGTTGCATAAAAGCATCTGCCAAATGCCCTGAATGGAAATGTGAATGGTAACCAGTACGGCCAGAAATTACTACTTTGCCGAAAAAGCGAGGACAAAATCAGTTGCAAAACAAATGCAGTGAAGAAAAAAGTCGCAAGTTATGTTTGTGCAATTTGATGTTACTCGTTGAGCAACCTGTGTGTGTGTGTGTGTGTTTGTTGTAGACGGCACTTTTCGATCACGACCACCGAGGCGAGGCTCGTTCCAAGTGTGGGGATTTTGCTGCTTCACGCTTAATGTATTCAGTGGGCTTTGCGCTCACAGTCTCCATGGCTGTCTGTCTATGGGGGGCGTTTCTACCACGGATTATAAATCCCTGCACTGGGCCGCCTGTCACGGTGGTGTCTCAAAACACATTGGACACATTTATCATGGTCCGGACGTGAAGGGAAAAGTGTGTTATGTCACCTTGCTTTAACATACACATCACAATGTACAATGGAGAGACTTTTTTTTTTATGATTGGACGTCATGTCCTCTGGCGTAGAGATTCTGAATTCGCCATTCCCCGGATCCTCGATCATCTCACGAAAGGTTGTTAGATTTTACGGCGCTGGCGTAGTAAATGTGACACAACAGCATACAATGTGTGATGATTTTCTTCCTTTTTTTTTCCCTCCCGCCCCCTTCGGAAGATTTAATTTTTTGGTTTTACAGCCGCGGTTTTACAGCTGCCACAGAAATGGCCGCCAAGCTTTTTAAGACAGCATTAAAAATCTAAGAGAAAATTGATCGGGGGGCGAAAAAACTAGTTGCAGTAATTCCAAAAACATTGTTTTGTTTGTTTGTAAAATAAAACGAACAAAAAAAATTATTTCACATGCGAGAGTTGGACTGTAAGAGAGTTGTTACCAACAAACTTCACTTTTTTATTTTTAAACAAAATGGC
The DNA here is from genome assembly GCA_002895965.2 of Coryphaenoides rupestris. Lineage (NCBI taxonomy): Eukaryota > Metazoa > Chordata > Actinopteri > Gadiformes > Macrouridae > Coryphaenoides > Coryphaenoides rupestris. The sequence continues at coordinate 227,625 of PIJE02000462.1, read as the reverse complement.
TGTGAATTGGACAAGATGTGTAAAATATAAATGAGGACACTTAACTAACATTCTGTGTTCTGCTAACTTTTGTCCCGTCTAGGGGCGTCCAGTATAGTCCAGCCAGATGTGTGAGCAGGTGCAAGAAACGCACACACACACACACACACTCGCACACAACCACACACACACACACACACACGCACACACACACACACATGCACACACACACACACACACACACACGCCGAATCAGGCATATGAATAATAAATAGAAATCCCCCACCAGCCTTCCTGCTAACACTGAATTTCATATTTTGAAAGCAGCGCAGCGCCAACGTGACTAAATGCCTGAGTAAGTGTCTCTTGCTTCCCCAATTTCTGATTTAAATGCGATCAAGACGAGCATCAAACGTCCACGTTGGATCCTACCTCACAAGACACCAAGTGTAAAGCAGAAACGAACATATTGAGTACTGCGCTGGTGCTTCTTATACTGCTATATTGTCATACAAGTCATACAAAGTAGTCGTAGTCGTAGTAGTAGTATCGTACCGGTGGCGGTGGTGGTGGTTGCAGTAGTAGTAGTAGTAGTAGTAGTAGTAGTAGTAGGAGTAGTAATGGTGTTGTATGGTCTAGTTGTATGTACTTTGTTTATATGCTCTTTTAGGTGGGTCTCATTTGCCGCATTTCCTTTAAAAAACATATAGGGCCTTTTTCTTGTTTGTTTGTTTGTTTGTTTGTTTGTTTGTCTGTCCTTTGACAAACTGTTCTGCGAGCGAGCACACCGGTGTCCGCACGCTCCGTCGCGGGAGGCGTTGCATCCATTACCTCCCCCTCCCCCCCCCTCCCTCCTCCCCCTTGTGCACCTGAGCGGAAGACATTATCCACGTAATGGCAGAAGGGGAAATGTCAAAACCGCAGGCTAAGGGATAAGGCGCTGCAGTCTTTTCTATTTTTGTTTCCTCGCAGGTGTCCCCAATATTGGTTTTTCCTGGAACAAAATGAAAGGGAGGGGCGTGGTGGGGGGTGTGTGTGTGTGTGTGTGTGTGTGTGTGTGTGTGTGTGTGTGTGTGTGTGTGTGCGGGTGGGGGGGAGGGTTCTTCATAATTCCTCCCGGTGGCTAGAGGTGTAGTCGTGGTGTTATTAGACACGCAATACTTATATTGCACCTCTGCTTCCATCAGCCTCCTTAGAAAGAAAAAGTCTCGATTCAAGCGGCGTAATTATACGCTTTCTGAATCCAATATGCTACACTGCTCAAAAGAGATGTTTTTCTGGGTTGTTGTTGTTGTTGTTGTTGTTGTTGTTGTTCTCAAGCATTTTGTAAAAAAAATTAAAATAGCTTGATTTTCCAGACAATTTTCAACTATTTTGAAAGTTTGAGGAGTTAGTGCAAAGTGACATCGTGGATAACAGGATTGCGAGGCTTAAGTTTAAACGCGTGGTTGAATGGAAGCAAAGTCTTCGGGAAATTGTGAAGACGTGTCACTGTGTTTGACTCCAAGCAATTTCCCATGGCCTGCGTATCTCTCATGTTGCAGTGGGCAAAAGGCTATAAGGCTTATGGATGTCAAATGTGCTTTTATATGACAGTGGTGTGCAGATGCGCACAGACACACACACACACATGCACACGCACACCGAAGCACACACATTCACACTGAAACGCACACACTATGGAATATTAAACATCAAAAACAGCAGTATTTTATATGTGTACGTTTCATTTTGTATGCGCAGGCATTGTCAAAGACCGTGTGTTAAAAATGCAGTTTTGGGGAGTTTCAGTTCCATGCTTCACGTGTCATTTTCTCAACATTCCCTTATGTAGATGTAGATGCCTCCCTGGGCACTCAGATATTTCTGACAAGTTTGACATTGAAGTTCTTTATTAAACTGTGTTTTGAGATGGAGAGGAAGTGAGAGTGGACCTCCAACTTTGGAACTAATTGGTTTCCACGACGATGGCGACAAACTGTCGTTGTTTAGACAGATCCATCAATCACATCACGCCCCCAAAACGCAAGCTCGGCAAAACTCCGTTCCCGGAGATGCAAGACTTGACATAAACCATTTCATCCACAAATGTTTACAGCTTTATAAACTTCAATTTCTACTCAATGGATCATTTGCAGGAATAAATCTCGAATAAATAAACGTCAAAATGTGTTTTTCAAACTGTCTACCTTTATTAATGTGCATTAGTTTAACTGGTTTCGCGATCCATTCTTTAATGGGTCTGTCTGCCCCACGGAGTAAACCCATTTTCAGCAACATCAACGCCTATTTCAGAGCGATCCTTGCCGACTATAATATGGCACATTTATCTACAGAAAAGCAATCAGATAACAGAAGCTCGCGAGCGCAATTGATTGATCCCCGGGGACCTAACTATCAATCTGTTTACTTCAAGGAAATCAATGGGTAAGTAGTATTTAGAGGCCGGGTCCCCGTGCCCCGTTGCAGATATATATATATCATATACATTTTCTTGTTGTCTCACAATAATGCATCAAAGCTGTGATGAGGAACACATATTCTCATGCCACATTATTTTAGCCCAGTATCCCCCCCCAGTATCTGTCCTTGTAATTGGAGCACTCCAGGCATGGAGCAGCTGGTGGTGATATCGGAAGAGTTGTCGTTAATCCGCCGTCCTCACTTTCGGGACTGAAGCGATCTCGGGCGCCCGGCTTGGCAAAGACACATTGTTGAATTCAGGTGCAATCACTGATCTCTTTGTTGTTCCCTGTCGCACTGTTGCTTCAGTTGAGAATTTACAAAAAAAAAGATCGACCGTTCCTCTCCTTTTTTTTACGTGCTCCATCTGTTCGAACTCAATGTTTGAGACGACGACGACGACAACAACAGCAAAGTTCGCCGGCGACACACGTTTCTGCTCAAGTTCCCCTGTCTTTGCATGGGTTTGTAAGCGCATCGTCAGAGGTTTGTGCGCGCACACGCGCACACACACACCCGCGTTAGCGTAATTCTTCCGCCGTATTTTCCGTCTCAAGGCTCGTCTCAGCGGAGTCGGCTTCTGGAGAGATGAGCATCACGAGCACCTCTCCTGCCCTCATTACCATGACGCTTTAATGCCTTCTGTTTTTTTCCGGCAAATTAATTTTAATAATCCTCTCCCTCCATTACTCTGCTCTACTGATGGTTAAATGTAGGATCAAACGTTTCGTTAAATGTACCGCTGGGTACCACTTTGCCCTCTCTGCAACAAATAGCTAACTAGCTAGCTTACGAGATATCTGTATAACTAACTATCTAGATAGCGAATCAAACTATTTCACGTCTATCTGTCTATCTATCTACACATCTAATTAAACTAGAAATCTGACGAAGAAGCTGGCTTATTAAATAGCTATCTGACTGTTGATGGATCTATCCATCCATCCATCTATCAATCTAGCGATCCAAACTAAATAGGACTACTTAGCTAAGACTATCAGACTAACTAACTACTAACCACACACACGCGCGCACACACACACACACACACACACACACACACACACACACACACACACACACACACACACACACACACCAGAATAGCACCGGAAACAACTAAATCATTGCTTTTCTGTCATAACTGTGTAATAATATTCTGCTACCACTACAGATCCAAACCGTCGCAGCTTTAAATCACACCTTGATTCCCAACTGGGATGCAAGGCAAGCTATATCTTGGAAAAGATTGCTCTTTCTCACCCCCCCCCCCCCCCCCCCCCACACACCACACACACACACACACACACACACTCTCTCTCTCTAATGGTTTAATGAATTCAGGTGCACTGGTCTTGGACATGAGACTCTGGTAGTATCTGCATTCCCGGGGGAACGCGATGGGAGGAAGAAATGAAACAAGACAGAAAGAGAGAAAAATGAAACGTCTCTGGTTACTCACCGATTCTGTTTTCTCCACAGTCTGCTGTTTGCGCCGCTCACGCTCAGTCTTATAGTGGTACAAAATTGTGTTTTTGTGTGTGTGTGTGTGTGTGTGTGTGTGTGTGTGTGTGTGTGTCTGTGTCTGTGTGTCTGTGTATGTGCATGCAACCGTAGGGACAGCAATACACGCGAGTGCATCTGTAAGTCAGTGGCCCTGCCCTCAAACACATTAAAAGTTTGCTTGTTTGTTCCCGAGTACTCGTCAAATGAACCCAGGAGAGACAAAAACTCTGGGTTCCTGGCCGGGGGACAATGTGTGTTCCCCTTGGTTTCTGCCCATGCAGCAGTAGAGCCCTCGTGTCTAATTCATACCCCCTTCCAGACGCGGAAACAAGATTAGACTGTCAAACTGGTTTCCCGCACTACGAGATGCATTTTGTCTATCGGTAGGATTCGGAGTTCTCCGAAGAGAGTCCCTCGTTCAAGTTTTTTCGCTTTGCTTTGTGGTTTTGTGTGTGTGTGTGTGTGTGTGTGTGTGTGTGTGTGTGTTGGTTGTTTGGTTTCAATTGCTGAAACGAAGAGTTATTCGATGCGCGTACGTTTTGTTAGCATAGGCGAGGTTTCGGTGTCAAGTGGCGTCGCCCCCCCCCCCTCGATTAAAGTAAAGCCAAATCGAGTCAAATTGATTTGTATAGCCCTTAATCACAGTTACAGTCTCAAAGGGGTTTTACAGGCCATATATCTACGACACCCCCTAACCCTAAGCCCCCCAGAGGGCGAGACAAAACTCCCTTAATGAACAACGAAGAAGCTTTGAGAAGGAATTGTGGGGTTGGTTCGGGTGTCGTAATGAACATGCAGAATAGTGAGCAAACATTTTAGTCGAATTTTAAAAATGGAATATTAATATTGTCCATGGTGACCGGGTATCCAGTCATGACCACAGCAACACACTAAAAACCATCCAACATTATGGATGGTTTGGAACATGGTAGTCAGGGAACCTCTAACCTAGTACCTGTGGCTTTGATTAAAAAACTCATTCACTTAATTTACACAAAATGAAGTGCGTCCTTCCATCCATTCCTTCCAGGTAATACATATACATATTCAAATGAATTCACTCTCCTAAAAAAAAAAGCACGTTCTAGTATCCTTGTGTTTGTATATCGCAATAAGACAATAAGAAAGATGTCTTCTTCTGTTCAAAGGAACAGATGAAGACGGCAGGCAGGTCACAAGCACTGAGAGAATCAACAAACAGCAACAACAACAACAAAGGATGAAAAAAAAACCTCAATATATGAAATAGCTTCATATCAGTGGCTGGTAGCTCTTGGCACTGTGTGAGCGGAGGACGATGATATGCTTTGATAGCGACGGCACACAGGGGGGATATCAAAAGACAACCTTTGAAGAGTACGTTGCATTTGTACACAATGTGGTTATTTGCACACAAGTAACACGGACAAGTTACTCAAAAGACTCAAAGGATTGCATTAACACTGCCAAGGTCAGGGGTTTGCCAATTGCCAATTTTGCCACCCGTGCAAGGAAATGTACTGCGTTTCCTCACACTGAACTGCAATACGCTTGGAACCAAATCACCTATAGTATGTTATATTATCGTATATTATATGATATCATACAACGGATATCTCTTGTTACCGTCTGTAAATGTGAAGTGTGATGATCCTGGCAGGTTCCCCTAGAAGAGAGAAAGGCTCTGACTAAGTCTTGGACAACATTAAACCTCTGTGTTCCTGGTTTTATTCGAGCCCCGTTTCCACTGCAGCAACTTCCCTCCCAGGGACGAGGAACTCTTTCGCTGTTTCCACCGCAGGGACCAATTACGTTCCTGGGGTGGTGGGGCTTGCAGAGCTGGGGCATTTCTCAGAGTCTGTCAGAGTCTCTAGTCTCTCAGAGTCTCTCAGCGTCTGTCTCAAGTCACCTCACGGTCAAGCTCTGCGATAGCGTTGCTTATTCTAAAGGTCCGGCAGTTTCCAACAGTAATTAGAAATAGCTTCACAGCTGGACAGAAGGATTCAACCCTCCACCTCACAATATCTGATATGTTTCGGCGATTCAATGATAATGGAGTTTCACTTTAATTTTTTTGTGTAATTTGTGTAAATTATAAAAGCTACTACGGGTGGAAGGAAACTTCTAGTTCTTTGAAAAAGTAGTCCTGGGACTAAAAGTTATTTTGACTTTAGGTAGAAACGTGGCTTTTCTGACTCTGTTGAGTCACCCCCGCCCCTCCTGCTGCCTTTGCTAATTAACATTGGTGGTTCCAGGGCAAAATTTAATAATTGTGTTTTTTCTGTTGTCTCCGAGAAGTGACCAGATATAGTGCCTCCAGCGGCACTCATTGCAGTAACTTCTGTCCCTGTCGATTTTGGAGAGCGGCTTCAGAGCTCTCCACCGGTCTGAGTTTATGCCGTGTGGTTGCCCTTGGCGATGAGGGCGGTGATGTTGAGGAGGAGGAGGAGGATGAGGAGGAGGAGGAGGAGGAGAGCGGGTACTCGAGCTGGCACACGGTTAAGCCACAATTTTCAGGACATTTAGAAAAATGCATCTTAGCGTATTCACGCCCCCGTCTTCACACACATCCGTGTGCACACACACACACACACACACACACACACACACACACACACACTATTGCCAGAGCACTATTTTATTTTATCTACAACTCAAAATGAGAAACAGCTTTATTGCCTTAGTTTTTGCAAACAAGGAGTGTGCTTTTGTGCAATTCATGCCTAACATTGAACATTAAACCACATTTTTCTTAACAAAAACATTCTACAAAAATCAATAAAAAAATAAGCAACTTAACCGCATTTTACTGGTGATTAATACACAAATAAGTTCTGAAAGTTTGAACTGTAAATGCATCGACAGAAAGACTGTGAAGGTAGCCCAACCTCCCCCCACGAACACCTCCATCTCTTTTGTCATCTCTCAGTCACAGCGGGCACACACACACACACACACACACACACATACACACACACATGCATACACACACGCATATACGCACAAATGACCCAACCTGCACAGCCGTACCGATTTCACAGATGAACCGTGCTTTCGATCGGCCATCTGCTCGCCGGTAGCGCGGTAGCATGTAATCTGGTCTACAAACATTGTACCCGGAGGGGGGGGGGGGGGGCCTCGCTGCTATCTCACTAACGGAGCTAATCCGATCTGAAGGAGCGCGATACTGTAACTATGAAATCATCTCTCTTTTACATTCTCCGAGGAGATTATGATATCACCACGCTGCTCGAGTGTCTGCTATTCATTCACGCTCCGAATAGGGGGGGGGGTGGGGGGGGTAAACTGAGTTAGTGTGGATCGAGTTAGCACCAGAGCTAAAAACATGAGTGCAAACATCCTTGTTTTGCAAGCTGCTCTCTTGTACTCTGTCAGTACGCTAACGCTGTGGCACAAGTCCAGCGAAGAAGTGGTTGTATGTTCACATTTTCAGGCTAGTGTTTGTGTTCATTTATTGTGCGTGCGTGTGTGTGTGTGTGTGTGTGTGTGTGTGTGTGTGTGTGCGCGCGTCAGACTTTATCTACGTCTGAATATTAATCCACCGATGCACACTATCACACAATCTCCGCTCGCGGTATAATCCGATGTTTATCTTTTGTCCGCGCTTATCTGCCGCGCAAAGCATTAATCAACAATCTTGTGAAACAAAGTCAATATGCGAAGATCCGCAAGTTTCATTCTCTTCCCTTCTCCGGGTCCAATTAATGTGGCTGCGTCAGGATCCGTATCCCCGGGAATTGTGCCATTGTCAAGATATTGGCACCAGATAAGGCGCACGGCGGAAACTTCTAAATCCCCTTGCATGAGTTAATCAGCTGTTGACTCAGCGAAATCTAAGACGCTGATTTGGAGAAATGTTGACTTAATTTTTCGACTGGTACTGGTTACCAGAAGGATAGAATCGGTCAAATTCTAGATAATACTCAATTAGAGAAAGTTGGCTGTCTCACGGTACTTCAATTTATTGTCTCCATCACAAAACGACGAGTACGGTTACACTTTTTCCCAATAAAATCTGTTGGTTGTTGGTATTTTATCGTGTATTCTTTGTTTTTTATGATATTTGTGTTGTTTTTTTGTTGTCTTCATCTGTGTGGCCGGTGAAATGATGCAGATAATGTCAAGAAAATGGTTATCTCCTTGAAATCAACGCTTTGCCCTTTCAACCCTCACTCTCCCGGCCGGAGAGCCTCTTTAGTCGTGGAGTGCACATGTGCAGCTGACCCTTCCCCTCGCTCACCTTTTACCGCCAATCTCTGTCTCCTCCCCCCTCCCCCCCCTGCTTTCCCTCCACCGGAACCATCTATCATTCCCCATCCCGCGTCACCTCCACTCACCTCCCGTCCCTCCGCTCACCCCCCCCCCCCCCCGCTCTCCCCATCTCCCTCCCGGTCCACAGTGTCCCGAGGGGCTGAGGCCGATGAAGGATGGGTCGGGTTGCTATGACTACTCGCGGGGCACCGACTGCACGGACGGCTTCAACGGCGGCTGCGAGCAGCTGTGTCTGCAGCAGCTCGTGCCGCTGGCGGACGACCCCGGCTCCAGCAACGTGCTCATGTTCTGCGGGTGAGTGTTGGGAAAATCACGGCGACGGCGCCTCAAGTCGGGTGGGGGGGGTGGGGTGGGTGGTCGAAGTTTACCAGTGTTGGCTGAGTTTGTTTTCACTGTAACATGATTTTTAACAGCAACTGTACACATTTATGCGTTAATAGTTTTGGCGAGCTACAGTTAAGATCCCCGACATGATGTTTAGGGAGTTGTGAGCTTTGTCGTAGAATTAATCAAGTAAGTGCTGTGAGATAAGATGGCGACGAATCCTCGACGATGAGCCAAGATGGCCCCCTGTGATGCCCCCTAGAGACAGTAATTTTGATGAAAGGCCGGAAAAAACGAAGTAAAGGAAAGCTTTCTCAGGGCAACCTTCCCTTTGGTTTGAAATTAGGTTTTCCTGCCTTTTTTCTCCCCGGACCAAATTGAAATGGAAAAAGTTACAATTAAGTTTGAGCCAAGTGCCGACTGCACTGAAAAAGTACGCAGCGCGGGTTTAACTTGAAAGAAACCCCACACACATTATGTTTCTATATCACTTATAAATAGTCTTCAAAGGACCTTTATTGGCTTAATAAAGTGTGTATTTAATTCGACAAAAATATAGAGATGCAGCTGTTGCAAAGGCGTATCTGCTTGCTTTAGACCCAACCAATAATCTTGATGTGAAGCTATTTCTAGAAGGCAATAGAAAACTTTTCCTTTTATTGAGTTCAGTTCATGTCTTATACATTTTTTATTAAAAACATCTATGGTCACCTGTAATCAAACGTTTAATCATGCATCAATTGGGGCCGTGTGCGGAATCGAACCTTAGGCCAACCGAAGTTTGCTCGTGGCAGAATATTCTATGTTTGATTACATCACATACCCCCCCTCCCCCCCCCTCCCTTGCAATCAAACCAAAGTGCCGATCCCAAGTGAGGAAAACGTGTGGTGAAAATCAGGAAGGCTGCACTTTTTCACCTTTCAGGATTTTCCTGAAGAAATAGCTGATTGGAGATTTCAGCGACTCCAGAACGTCAAAGTCAACTTTATTTTGTAAAGCCCTTAATCACCGGAGCACTCTCAAAGGGCTTAACGTAAAGATAAAGTCAAGTAAATATCGGTCATTTCAGCGAGTACACGTTGTGTCCGCATATACCTTAAGTACCGTAAGTACTCGTGTGTTCAGTCGATTTTAACAGACATTTGCTCAAATTAATGAGATGCATGTACAGTATATCGCTCTCCATACGAACAGTATTAACACAATGAAAACATGAAAACAACCGGAACTTCTGCAGGCTTCTAATCCGTCTCAGCACGGGCAACCTAACCTACACAGCATGACGTCATATCAAACCGCCCAACGCGTATTGTGCCCTCGACAGCTGACAGTCTGTCTGGGAGGGCCGCTCCGTCTCCTTCAGAGCTGTTAAAGGACATTTAGCCGCAAGGCTTCCCTCGCCTGACAGCAGATCCACGGAGCCCAGTTAGCATAAGTGTCACATAAGCACTGGATAAGCCTTTTTCCTAAGACCTCGGCTTTATATTGTATTCTTAGTGTGGCTGCGAGAAATGAATTATTGATATATAAATATATATATATATGTATATGTGGTTAAAACATAGTAAATGGAATGGAATAAATGGAACTAAATTTCAACAAATTATATAATAATTTATATATATATATATATTGTGACACACTCAGTGGGGGTGTTCACGAGACTGAAATTAATTAATTCAATGTCCACACCAAAATTCAATGAAATGCAAACTCTTTATCGACTGTAACTGGGAGTGAGAAGTTATGGTTAGTAGCAGTGCCAAGTCCGTGATCCATAGTCGTCGTCGTAGTCCAGAATCAGGGTCTAGCACACCGGGACGAAGTCTCGACAGATCAGGGCGAGGCGGGCGGGAGGGTAGTCAGGCAGGCGAGGGTCAGACATGAAGCGGGTTCTCAGACGTTCAAGGGCAAAGGCCCACAGCCAACTCTTCTACGATCACAGAACATACACAACACATTAATATCAACTCCACCAATTCCACCACTTGTGGGGTCCTCTCCTATTTATGTCCTGTAAACAGGGCATTGAGTTCCTCTAACAAGGCGCAGGTATTTCCAATTCGGATGATTGCGGGTCTAGACGGCTGTGTCTCAGGGGCTCTCTCTATGGGCCGAAGTGTGAATGCCGGGAAAGGCACATAATAATGCTTTCTTACTTCTCTCTTATGCTCCTCGGTGGCCGGCTGCCACAATATATATATATATATATTTATATATTATACAGTATATATATATATATATATATATGTTAAATTTTTTGCAATTAAGAGATGTTAAGAGATTGATTGATCGGGGTTCCGTTGACCTTTTTGTTAATCATATACATTTGTTAATCATAAACAACATACTGTACACTTAATAATATATCTTTTTAGATAGACACTGTGAAATAAAACACAGTGTACATCGGTCGACACGATGGCCTCCGACTCACGACTCCACAAATCACTAAATACATTTGCGTACTTCACGATCAGATATGTAGATATCTGCTGTCCGCTGTTCATTTCAACATACAGTACATACACACAGCAATCCGGAGCATTCTTCCATCCCAGATTGGCAGAGAATAACGCAAAGGCTGTCGTGTAATGTTACGTCAATGCAGTATTTTGCGAGGTGATCTCAGTTGGCCAAATCTTAAGCTCTGGTTAATAATATAGAAGAAGAAAAAAATGCATTCTGGGTAAAATACCACCCCCTCCCCTCCCCCCAGAAAAGCACGGAGTGTCATCTCCTGTCCAGATTCTTTTTTGGTTCCAAATGATTTGCAGTAGCTTGCCTCCTCCTGGGGGTGGATGACAACGTTGGTTTCATATTCAATATTCACCAGATATTCTGCCGCTTAATGTCGCATGTCACCCATCTGCTGAGTGGAGACGAGGGTTTTCCTTATCGGTGCAATTCCGCTTTATGTACTTTCTATCCATTTTCACCGTAAGCAGTCGGCTATGCATCTCATGCATAGTGTGTGTGTGTGTGTGTGTGTGTTTGGCGGGAGGGGAACTTGTGAGCGAGTTGTAGTGGGAAATGCAGGATACCCAAGTATCATGTATGGCTATGGGACGTGGTTTTAATTATTTAGCCTATCGTAGATGCATGGATTGTTGTGTTTTTTTTACTCGTGTGTGTGTGTGTGCGTGTGTGTGTGTGTGTGTGTGTGTGTGTGTGTGTGTTAGGATAGACAAGTGGTTAGGGTGTTTGACTCCCAGCTGAAAGGTAGCAGGAGAGCAGATGTTAGGCATCCGTGAGCAAGATGGCCTCACTCTCCCCTACTCCCCTGCTCTTCCATTAAATGAAATTATTAATAAATAATTATCACATTCATTGTCGAGTAATTTTGGATTAAAGTGTCTAGCACTGAAGTACATATGCAGTTCATTTAATGTATATGACTTGTGCTGCTGCAACCCATTTATACAAAATACAATCGTTGTTATATTCATAATTATACATTTTATTTATATCGGGGTTTTTCAAGTACTTGACATTTTTTTTGCTTCCCGTGTTTCATATTTGTACACATTAACCCGGGCGGTGTGGCCCGCATGCATCACGTTGACACCTCGGCCGTGACCTCCTCAGGTGCGTGCAGGAGTACAAGCTGGCGGCGGACGGACGCTCCTGCCTCCTGCTGGCCGACAACTGCCAGGGCGCCAAGTGTGTGAGACAGGACGCGCGCTTCAACGACACGCTGTTCGGCGAGATGCTGCACGGCTACAGCAACAAGAGTCAAGGAGGGCAACCTGGGCCAGATCTTCCAGATGACTTTCAGGTGAGGAGAGGAGACACGTGTGTGTGTGTGGTGTGTGTGTGTGTGTGTGTGTGTGTGTGCGTGTGTGTGTGTGTAACCCCTCGCCCCCGCGCCCTGAGAAACGACTCATGCTAATCAGCGTGAGTGCCACTACACACACACACACGCGTGCACACACCACACACACACACACATGCACGCACAGACACACGCAATGCACACGGGCACGTACACACACACACACACACAATGCACGCATGCACACACACATGCACAGACAAACACACACGCACAGATACACACACACACACACACACACACACAAATGCAGACACACACACATACACACACATGCACGCATGCACACACACACATGCACAGACACACACACATGCACACACACACACACACACACACAAATGCACACACAGACACACACACACACATGCACAATGCACGGCCCAACACAGTCGTAACCAGGTACCACTCTTTGAGATGGCGGGCGTGATTAGCTCCGTGCGCGAGCGAGAGCCGAGAGGCCGAGAGAGATACGGCGCCTCCAGTGGGTTACCGACTGAGGCGTGGCTATCTGAACGATCGTGTGACCTCCATAGACACTCCGCTCTGCGCATCGCCACGGATACACACACAGCCACCACACAGAATACAAATCCGCCTGTATGCAATTGTAATATGATGTGATATGATGTCGTTATATGTATATTGGGGGGCGGCAGTAGCTCAGGAGGCAAGAGCGGTTGTCTGAGAACCAGAAGGTTGCTGGTTTGATCCCCGGGCTCCTCCTCCTAGCTGGGTGTCGAGGTGTCCCTGAGCAAGACGCCACCAAACCCTACCTGCTCCTGACGTGTTGGTTGTTACCTGGCATGGTTGACACCACCGTCGGTGTATGAATGGGTGAATGTGAGGCAACTGTGAAGCACTTTGGATAAAAAAACGCTAGATAAGTGCAATCCATATGCCATTTATTTATATAATGTCATATAATAGACAAAAATAGTCCTGATGCATACTACAACGACTAACTTTACTAGAAATGGTTCATGGATTGCATTTATATAGCACTGTGCCACGGCCTCAACTGGTGAGGCAGAGGCTGCTCCACAGACAGACAGACAGACAGACAGACAGACAGACAGGATCCTCAATATGCCCTCGGCCAGCGGAGGGAGTGGTGGGGGTCAACGGGGGGTCTTAAGCAGCAAACTGTGGTCGGAAATGAGTTTTATTGTATGTGTGTGTGTGTGTGTGTGTGTGTGTGTGATGTGATTTGATGCCATGACTAGCTTTCTGGAGAAAGGGGGGCCTGGGGGGGGCGGCGGGCTTTTGGAACATCGTCAAAGATGTGTCACAAATATCAAACACATATTTTTACTAGTGTAAAAATACACACTCGTGTAAAATATGTGTCTCTATTTTTTGGGGAATCTGTACAGACAAGGAGAATAAGGAGGAAAGGTGTATGCAATGCAACTCTTTGCATTCGCTGCCCTGAGCGTCTCCGTTCACCGTAGCGTGGCTAGCGTATGCATGGCACATGCAAACCAGAGAGATCACTTCACCAATCAGCAAGGAGCTAGCATGGATGGATGTTGTCTGCGTGTCTATATATGCGTACGTTTGTGGTGTGTGTGTGTGTGTGTGAGTCAACACGATTTCCGTCTGCACCACTCCGAAATAAACCGGAGCTTATGCATATCCCTGCGGGGGCTTTCTGTAGAGAAACCGGAATCAAGTAGCGCGCACTCGAGGAGATTAAGGGAGAGGCGAGCGTTGGAGCGCCGGGGGAGCCAGGAGTCAGGCGCTAAGAGTTTTGTGTTTAAAGAAAACAAATGGAGAAAAAAAAGGAAATAGTCAAATGAAATCCTCCAAAGTTGTGAGAATGCGAGGGGGCACGCGGGGGAGGAGGGGGGTCAAGCGCGGCATATCCCTGACCCGCATGTCCGTGACTCAGATTGTTGAGGCAGATGCATTGATGGAATGAGAATGAGAGACGAGAGAGGAGAGAGACGCAAAAATGAAATATTATAACCTCCCAACTGACAAGGAAAAACTATTTTTATTTTCATTTTGCTGCTACCATGGTAAATAATCACACTATTCCGAGCCGAGCGGTTATCTCCCCGGTGCAGGTGATGAGGTGCATTTGCCTCGGCGTGCAGCAGCTCGAGGCGGGTTTGTTGTGTGCAGCCGCGGTGTTGTCAGCATAACGCGGCCCCCGGAAGACGGCGGCGGCCCTTGCAGGTTCGCCCCCCCCCCCCCCCCTGACGATAACGCCCCGGATACATGTTTTTATCCGCCGCGTCTCATCACCGCTACCGGCGAATACGGATCGGCGCTGGGGGGGGGAAGCTAGGCAGGCGTTAGCGCGGCTCAAGTATTCTCAGGGACAGGGGCTGAGGACATTGGGCCGGGGGGATCAACACGTCCCCGAAACGTTTTCTCCAGAGTCAAAGACTCACCCGAGCCACAGAAGCTGGGGGCGATGCTGGCGCTCCGGCGAGGTGTATATTTATTATAGATACTCCCTCTCGGTTTGGAATTGTTAAGAAGAAGCGATGGGTACTTTAACCATGTTTTATACATACCGAGCTGTTACATCGAGCTGCATATGCATGCGATGGTGTTCAGTTGCCTGTAAACACGTTGTTGACACCGAGTTTGTGTTCCTGTCGCTTCGCCACTTCGTCGAGAGGCGCCGTGCGACCGCGTCGTAAAGAAAAATGGTCTTTGCGTGTTTTCCGCTGACTCCAGCTGTCTTTGAGGAGATGTAAAACCGAGAGCTCAGGAAGGTCATTCTTTGCGCTGCTGTTTTTGTGTGTTCTATATACACATCCACCGCTGCTACATCCACCGCTGCTCGGAAAGAAACAGCAGACAAAACGTTGAGTTTTAATTTGTCATTTCCGGCGGCGGGAGTATATTGTAATGGGCTCTACGATATCTCTTCCCTCTGAGCTCAACGTCTCATACCTCAGCTGCCGGCTTTTTTATTACGCCGCGTCTCCGAGGGAGCATCACCGGGACTAACTGCCCTCCTTTAGAACGAGAGAGAGAGAGAGAGAGAGAGAGAGAGCTCTGTGAGCCGCAGCACCGACCGACGCTCTGCAGCAAGACTCCACTGAAGGTGCTTCGTGTGGCCATATGTTGCCACGCATGGGAGAGCGTGCACGTGTGTGAGAGAGAGAGAGAGAGAGAGAGAGAGAGAGAGAGAGAGAGAGAGAGAGAGAGAGAGAGAGAGAGAGAGAGAGAGAGAGAGAGACAGATGTAGAAGAGAGACTGATGAAAGCCAGTGAGTGTGTGTGTGCGTGTGTGTGTCTGTGTGTGTGCATGCGTAAGTGCATTAGCATTTCTCAGTGTCTGAGAGAGAGTGTGTGCTTGTGTTTGTGAGAGTGTATGAGTGTGTGTGTGTGTGTGTGTGTGTGTGTGTGTGCGTGCCCGCCTGTGTGTGTGTGTGTGTGTGTGTGTGTGTGTGTGCCCGCCGCAAGTTTGTGTGCACGCATATGCCGGCATTAATAATGATAAATGCTGCCTGTGCCGAGATGCTGTGGTAATCAAAGAGCAATAACTAGGAAGTCTGTGGAGGATCCATCGCCCACCCACCACCTCGCACCCCCCTCCCCCCCGCCCACCCCTCATCCCCCGCCCCCGCCCACCCCAGCTGATGCCCTCATCCAGGCCACGCCTCCACCACATTTATCCGGGGAACACACACTCAGAAACACTTGAACCTAAAGAGGAACATTCGGAAAAAAGAAAACGTGTTAGTTCTCCTCTAAGCCTCTGGGTTTGAGTCTGTCGCTTCAGATCTGAGGCTTAGTGGGGGGGGGGATTCCTCTCCCATAGCCCCCCTTCGCCCGCTACCAGTGTCTCAGGAGAGACTCGCGGGGGGCAGACGTGATTTATCGGGAGTTTGTTCGGAATAAAAGCGGCGGTACGTTTATATCTTCTTAGCGTGGGCGATCTGCTTTCCCCCTTTTTAGGGTTTCTTTGAAAATGAAAAAGGATTTGACAGTTGTGAGAGTGTATCCTGTAGTCGGTGATATTGAACATGAAATAAAGTCTGTCTTTATTCTGCGCTTTGGTTTTAATGCAAACCAGTAAAGCATTCAACAAGTTATTAGTTGTTTTTTTCGATAATTGTTTTCTACACTAATCATTTCTCTATCTTGCTTCATGTGGCACCATTCTACCGTTTATCTATTTTCAAACGTTGCTTATGTCACCGGTACGATATCTGAAGGTATCGCACATTTTTTGAGTGGGGAGCATTTTCTGCAATTCTGTTTGTTTTTCTTGGGAAACAATCCATTTTGTCCATTAGCACACATGCAAGATGATGTACGTGCACACACACACACACACACACACACACACATCCATGCACACACACATGCACACACATACGCGTACACACACACACAACACACACACACAAGCACACAGACACATGCATGCAATCACTCCAAATGGCAATGGGTGGGGAGTGGTGGAAGGTGTGTGTGTGTGTGTGTGTGTGTGTGTGTGTGTGTGTGTGTGTGTGTGTGTGTGTGTGTGTGTGTGTGTGTGTGTGTGTGTGTGTGAGTGAGAGAGGGCGTCTTGGCAGAGTGATGAATGCCATCCATCAGACCTGAAGAGCACATTCCTGGCCTTGTCACTTGAAACCCTTCCTCCTACACACCACACACACACACACACACACACACACAAACTCACACACTGCAAAATACACGTGTGCACAGTACACACACACACACACATACACACACACACACAAATACATAATACACGCACGCACGCACACTCGCAGAAAACAAAATACACACAATACACACACAATACACGTGCACTCACAGACACACACACACGCACACAGACACACACACACGTATAATACACACACAACAGCGCAACAATACAAAGGCGCACACTTATGCAAGCAGCATTAGGGGGATGCGTCTCAAGTTCCCCTCATAAAGGCTTGTGATCAATCATCCTGATGCCACTCACACTACGGAGGCCCATTAGGCTCAATAATAGCGAGCACGCGAAACCACTCCAAGCGCCACGTCACCGCATAGTACACAAACTAATAACAGAGTCTGTGAATATATTTGGATGCACACACACACACACGCACACACAAGCATGTTCTTCAGAGTAAATAGCACGAGGCAAGCGTGGACATTTTACATATATTTCCCGATTTATTATGCAAGGCAGGAGAGGCTGAAGGCAAACATGCGAATGCTACATTTATTCTCCAAAACTAATTAGCGAGCCTAAGCTCACTCACTCCATACAATTACCAATAACCTAAGTGCTTATGGGTGTGTGTGTGTGTGTGTGTGTGTTGTGTGTGTGTGCCCCACACACACACCACACACACACACACACACACACACACACACACACACACACACACTCACATATACCACACACACACACACACACACACACACACACACACTAATAGACCCACAGCAGAATTAACTGTAAGGATGGCTGTGGGCTATGACCAAAGCAAGCGAACGGCTGTTTGATTGAAACACAAAAGACTAGTGTGAGAGAATATATTGCTGCCTCTCCTTCAACAAATGTTCTCTTTGTAAGTCGCTTTGGATAAAAGCGTCTGCCAAATGCCCTAAATGTAAATGTAAATGTAGTGAGAATGATCGTGGATCGTGGCTCCTCAAAACCGATCAATGTGTGTATGTTCACCGATTGCATGTTAAGTGGTGGGTGTGTGTCGAAATATTTTTCGATGGGTGTTGCTGTTTTTTTCACTTTTTTACATTTCTCTTTGCCCCCGCCGCCCCTCCCCTTTCCATTAAGAGGCTTTGCTTTTTTTTTGCCAGGCCGCCAATGTTAAAGGTACGATAAGAATCAGTGCATTCTGAGCTCCGTGGGTTGAGACAATAACAATCAGAAACTAATATTAGTTCTAATCATAATGAAACACATTTAAAAAAAGCTATGAAATATATTTATTTTAATTATCCACACTTACATCTCACTTCGTTCCATTTTCCCGCGAAATCCGACCCGACTCAAATATAAGAGAAATCATCCCAGAAGCTGTTCTACACAACAGAGAGAGTCAGGGAAGCTCTCATGTTTTAACTTCAACCACAACCTGCTACAACCTGATAGAACTAACATTAGTTTCTGATTGTTATTGTCTCAACCCACGGAGCTCACAATGCACTGATTCTTACACATAGTACCTTTAAATTCCAACATTATTCCCGTGGCTTGTACTGTACAGTATATAGATTCGGGATGCTTGTAATGAGAACAGTCACCCTGCGGTGCAACACTTCATAAAGGGTACGTCAACTTTCAGAATTTAGCTTTTTTAAATGTGACGAAAGCGCTGAGCACTCCCGCTGTGAACATTGACACTTTAATGTCAGGCGGGTAGTAAAAGATTAAAGGGAACGTGTTAAATATTGTAAACATGGAAGGGGAGCGGGGAATACAGCCGTGTTACGAAATCATCTGCTTTTACTTTAAAATCATGCCCACATCTTTCAATGAGTAATTTGTCGGGGGGTTTAGCTAACGATACTTTTTTCAAGGGTTTTTTCAAGGCTGCGGAACAGAATAATATCTTGTGTTCATCTCGTTGTCGGGGGGCACGGGGGACGGCGTACGTCGCTGCAATATTACCTCTCCCCGAAATGAGTCATTAGAATGCTAATACCGAATGATATTTACTTATTGTAGGCTGCTATACTGGCAACCCAAGGATGGCTCACCAGGAAGTGTCCGTCTCCAAAAAGAAGGAGACCTTGTACCTGTGGTGTGGGTGTGTGTGTGGGTGTGTGTGAGAAGACTACACCTAGCACCCCGCTGCTAGGCCCGGCTGTAGGACCGAAGCAGGCTCAGCGTATCGCGCTTATTTATGTTGCATGCAATTTATGCTGTGTGTTCATCTCTCGCCTTTCTCCCAGTCCTTTAAATTCAGAGGCTTCTCGCGGAGAGAAAGGGGAAGGGGGGGGGGGGGGTCGCTCGGCGCTAAGTTAATTACAAACGCACACATTCATCGTCGTCCGTGGCTCTCAGGGGATCCTTAACCTCGCCGCAGCGCGCTGTGGAATAGACTCCCCATCCATTATTCCCCCAGTATGTCACCCGGGACTTGATCAATCGATTATGCGTTTAAAAGATATACGCCTCCAAAAAAAAATATATAAAGACATCGGAAAAAGCTTTCAAACATCGAAACCAAGCGCTGTTTGAGTTCAGCCGCGCCGACCGTCGGCCCGGACTTTAAAGCGCGACTCGTGTGCGTGGCTTGAGAGACACGAGTCTCTCCAGGTTCATCATCGTCACCATCATCTCTCCAACCCCTCATCAACTGCAGCGCGGTTACGAGATAGCAGAAGGCAACGCGGGGAATATGTAATTAAATGAATCTGTGGATTCTATTCAATCTCACAATCTCTCTGTTGTGATGGCAGACACGTTGGGTTTAACTTAATCAAACCACCTGGGCGGCTGTCGGACGTCTTATTAAAGTTTATATTTAACGCATTACTGCCATTGTGGATGCCTTCCCGTACTCATTCCCCCGAACAACGGAAAGAGAACATTTCAATAACAACACAACTTCACGCTCACGAGCACATCCGTAGTACATAATCGCCCTCGACAACGTGAATGAAAGTCACACAGTGGAGCACGGATCCAATGATGTCCTCTCTGCTCGGGCCCTGTGTGTTTGGCAACGCAAGGTTAGGGGCCCCCCGATGGAGAGATGAGAGCAAAAGATGTGTCATCTGCACCCACTAGAGATCCAAAAACCAAAAAAAAGTGAATCCTCTCACACACACACACACACACACACACAAATAGGACGAGCTGAATAGTGCAACATTTTTTCTTTTAAGAGCCCTCATCCACACTTACTTTTTTGTTTTGTTTGGTGTCTTTTTTTCTCTCTTTGAGGGGTGAGGGAGGTCGGCTGGATGAGGTCACCGCTCATCTGAACTCCCGACTTTTGTTCGACAGTTTGGATCATCAGCCACTGTCATTGTCCAAAACCTGCTTCAGCACGGCTTACCCTCTTCTCTCTCTCCTCTCTCTCTCTCTCTCTCTCTCTCATCTCTCCTTCTCTCCTCTCCTCTCTCTCTGTCGTTCTACCGCTGCACCCTTGTCTCTCTGCAGCCAGACAGAGAGTGTTCAGCTCAGTGCCTCCTGCCTGCCTCACATTGGGTCTACTAGGTCTGCTAGGTCCGGCGCTGCGTTGCACTGCGCAGGGCGCGCTGAGAGTAGCTGCCTCAGCATTGATCATTTACATTTACATTTACATTGACATTTAGGGCATTTGGCAGACGCTTTCATCCAAAGCGACTTACAAAGAGTACATTTGTTGAAGGAGAGGCAGCAATATATCACTGTGGTACCTGAAGATAAGAATAGAGCTGTTTTCCAGCATTCATATTTACGAGACGAATAGAACGAGTTTCATAATTGCTAAGTTGCCTGCATAAGTAGCTGGGCAGGCGTGCAATTCTAAGCATGATACAACATCTGAGAACGAACAACAATGGTAAGTGCCATTAATAAATGTGCCATTCTATAGATAGTGTCGCCATAGTCAAATATAGGGAGGATGGTCATCTTGACAAGAGTGTGTTTGGCCGAGCGGGTGAAAGAAGCTTTATTACGGTACAAGAAGCCCAGACGAGCTTTGACTTTGGCCTGCAGGTGTTTTATGTGAGTAGAGAAGGAGAGAGATGGGTCTAGTTAGAGGCCAAGGTATTTATAAGAAGTAACAAACTCCAGCTCGGAGCCGTCGTCACAGATGATTTTAGGGGTGCTAACAATGTCATGCTTTCTGTCAAAGAGCATACATTTAGTCTTCTTGGAGTTGAGTAGAAGATGAAGACTGTGAAAGGACTGTTCAATAGAGGTAAGACTAATTTGTAGAGTGGATGCCGCAGAGTGGAGTGAAGGGCCCGCTGAATACAAGATGGTGTCGTCAGCGTACAGATGGATCTGTGAATTGCCAGCAACCTTGGCTACATCGTTGATGTAGATAGAGAACAGCAAGGGACCCAAGATGGAGCCTTGAGGCACCCCTTTAAAGATGTTGAGAGGATCGGACAAGATGTTTTCTGTTTTCACCTGCTGAACACGATTAGCAAGGTAGCTGGCAAACCAACTGCAGGATTTTGAAGAAAGGCCAATACTGGAAAGCCTCTGTAGGAGAATGGAATGGTTGACTGAATCAAAGGCTTTGGCTAAATCAATAAAGGCGGCGATGCAAACCAGCTTAGAGTCCAAGGAGGCGATGATGTCATCCAGGACCTTAAGGGTAGCTGTGATGCACCCGTGGCCCGGCCGGAACCCGGACTGCAGATTAGACAGGATATTGTTTGAGGCCATGAAGTGACTGAGCTGTTTGTGAACCAGCTTCTCCTTAGCCAGGCAAGGCAAGATGGAGATAGACCTGTAGCAGTTGGGATCAGAGCCAGAACCACCTTTAAAGAGTGGGAAGACTAGGGCAGATTTCCAGTCAGGAGGAAAGACAGATAACTCAAGAGACAAGTTGAATAGCCGTGTGATGGGGGCGGCGATGATATGGGCAGCAGCTTTTAAAAACATAGGTTCGAGACCATCAGAGCCAGCCGACTTGTTTGAATCCAGCTTGGTGAGGTCCTCCAAAACCTCCGAGGTCAAGAAGGGTTTAAAGGAAAAAACACCAGTCCCAGGGACTTGGAAGAGCGATGTTTGGCTGTTTTTAGTGAAGGTGGTACCAGTCGTTTGGCAGAAGTTGCCGAGCGAAGTGCTCGGGCTGGGGCGTAGGGTCTGACTAATGTTTGGAGGTAGGTAGGGGCGGTTCCGATGACAGCCATGAAAGTCAGTACCAGTGTCTTGAATCGAACGCGAGCGATTACCGGGAGCCAGTGGAGGGCGCGGAAGAGGGGGGTTACATGGGAGAGGAGGGAGTCCAGCCAGGAGAGAGTTGCAGTAGTCGAGACGAGTGATAACGAGCGCTTGGACCAGGATCTGCGCTGCTTCACGCACACGCACACGCACACGCACACACACACACACACACACACACACACACACACAGGAGTCAACACAGGAGCTGTTGTGGCAATCACAAAATGCACCTGAGCGGCCCCACTTCCCCGGCAGTGACAGCGGTGGTGAAACAGAGAGGCTTTTGGGAAATAACCGACCATCACTTTTATTTTTTTCTCTCCCATTTTCCCCTCCCTCGTCCCTTGTCAAGTTGGCTAAGTGTGTCTCTGTCCCTCCGGCGGCGACAGAGACAGACGGAGTCATACGAGGTTCACAAAAGCTGCCTTTGAGCGGGCCCCCGTGCGCTCTACCGTTAGGATTAGTGTTAGCTTGAGATCCACTGTCAACAGGCATCATTCATGTGATGGACACGTGTAGCCGTCGACGTGAAACTCAATTGTTGACTCGATGGTGGGGAAAATGGCCAAACTGGGCTTCTCGATAACATGTATTTTCAGTTTTGTCCGCGTCCTGCTATTTTATTACCAGTCGCCACTTCAGGAGCAGCTCCTCCTCCATGTATATACACACGAACATCACAATAAATCTGTAAGTGCCGTTCGATTTGAATATAAATCGTATTAAATATGTATTAAATATGAAAAAAATTCCAGCCCGCAATGTATGCACCTCCACACGTTCGCCGAGACACGTCCCTCCCTCGGCCGGTTGACTGTTGCTGCACTGTTGGTGAATCAAATTCCCAGGCTGAATCTTATGAATATTAACGAACCAAAGCATAACAGTTCTGTTTTTGTTCTTATCTCGCTGCCCTCTCAGAGTAGACAGCCATGAGAGAGAGAGAGAGAGAGAGAGAGAGAGAGAGAGAGAGAGAGAGAGAGAGAGAGAGAGAGAGAGAGAGAGAGCGCACCACTCCACCTCGCCCAGGGAGACCTCCCGTTGAAACCAACTTTCAAAACATCTAAAAGTGGACGCGGACCAATCAGAGGTGAGGGAGATTCAGTTCATAACATAACATCGCTGAGCGGCCCCTGATTTGAAATGCGGAAAAGGATTGTTCTCACAGGGGCTAGCGTGCGCGCACACACACACACACACACACACACACACACACACACACACACACACCCACACCCACACCACAGGTACAAGGTCTCCTTCTTTGTTGAAGACGACATTACCTGCCATCATTCCGCCATCCGCTAGTGCACCTTTCACCACTCACCACTGTGACCTTTATAACCTGGTGGACTGGTCATCTCTTCACACCAGGAGGCCTCTTCACAAGTCATTTATAAAACCATACTTGGTAAAACACCTCTCTACCTCTCCTCCCTTCTGCACGTCTCCACTTCTGTTTATAGCCTAAGGTCCAGCGATTTCATCAAACTTACCATCCCCAAAGCCCGCACAGTTTTTGGCCGTAACGCCTTCCGATTTGCAAACACCTTGCAAAACACCCTCAAACTCACTGATCTCACATCGCTCACTGCTTTTAAACAAAATCTGCAACAGATCGTAACCGACTGTTGCACCTGCTGATTGCCTCCCAATCGCATGCATAGCCCTCAGCCCCTTCTCTCCAAGCCCCCTCACTTACCTCCCTCCTTCTCCCCTTTCTTCTCTCTCTCTCTCTCCCTCTGGTTCTCCCTCTCCTTCTTTCTCCCTTATTTATTGTAATTTTTCCTTGTATGCTATTACAGTACATTTTTATTTTATTTGTGTGTATGTACATAACCTTGTTTTTGTTGCAGCCTCCCACCTCCCCCTTCCCTCAAAAGGCCTTTGGTCAGGCTGCTTCTGTATATAAGAATTTGTTCTTACTTGCTTGCCTGGATAAATAAAGGTTAAATAAAAAAGTAAATAAAAAACTCTTCACGGTTCTGGCTCCTCAGTGGTGGAATGAGCTCCCGGCTCATGTCAGGATGGCCGAGTCGCTCGCCGGCTTCCGCAAGAGACTCAAGACCCACCTGTCTTGAGGCACCCTCCTCTGATAATCCCAGCACTAACCTGTGTGTTTATATGTCTTAACATTTATTAATGGCACTTAGCATTGTTGTTCATTCTCAGATGTTGTATCATGCTTAGAATTGCACGCCTGCCCAGCTACTTATGCAGACAACTTAGCAATTATGAAACTCGTTCTATTCGTCTCGTAAATATGAATGCTCGAAAACAGCTCTATTCTTATCTTCAGGTACCACAGTGATATATTGCTGCCTCTCCTTCAACAAATGTACTCTTTGTAAGTCGCTTTGGATGAAAGCGTCTGCCAAATGCCCTAAATGTCAATGTAAATGTAAATGATCAATGCTGAGGCAGCTACTCTCAGCGCGCCCTGCGCAGTGCAACGCAGCGCCGGACCTAGCAGACCTAGTGTCCCCCAATGTGAGGCAGGCAGGAGGCACTGAGCTGAACACTCTCTGTCTGGCTGCAGAGAGACAAGGGTGACAGGCGTTAGTAGAACGAGGAGAGAGAGCAGAGAGACGAGAGAGAGAAGAGAGAGAGAGATGAGAGAGAGAGAGAGAGGTACAGCCGTGCTGAAGCAGGTTTTGGACAATGACAGTGGCTGATGATCCAAACTGTCGAACAAAAGTCGGGAGTTCAGATGAGCGGTGACCTCATCCAGCCGACCTCCCTCACCCCTCAAAGAGAGAAAAAAAGACACCAAACAAAACAAAAAAGTTAAGAGGGGCTCTTAAAGAAAAAAATCTCCCCAATGTTGCAACTATTCAGCTCGTTCCTATTGTTGTGTTGTTTGTTGGGTTGTGTGTGTGTGAGAGGATTCACTTTTTTTGGTTTTGGATCTCTAGTGGGTTGCAGATGACACATCTTTAGCTTCTCATCTCTCCGTCGGGGGGCCCCTAACCTTGCGTTGCCAAACACACAGGGCCCGAGCAGAGAGGACATCATTGGATCCGTGCTTCCACTGTGTGACTTTCATTCACGTTGTCGAGGGCGATTATGTACTACGGATGTGCTCGTTGAGCGTGAAGTTGTGTTGTTATTGAAATGTTCTCTTTCCGTTGTTCGGGGGAATGAGTACGGAAGGCATCCATAATGGCAAGTAATGCGTTTAAATATAAACTTTAATAAGACGTCCGACAGCCGCCCAGGTGGTTTGATTAAGTTAAACCCAAAGTGTCTGCCATCACAACAGAGAGATTGTGAGATTGAATAGAATCCACAGATTCATTTAATTACATATTCCCCCCGTTGCCTTCTGCTATCTCGTAACCGCGCTGCAGTTGATGAGGGCTTGGAGAGATGATGGTGACGATTGATGAACCTGGAGAGACTCGTGTCTCTCAAGCCACGTAACGAGTCGCGCTTTAAAGTCCGGGCCGACGGTCGACGCGGCTGAACTCAAACAGCGCTTGGTTTCGATGTTTAAAAGCTTTTTCCGATGTCTTTATATATTTTTTTGTGAGGCGTATATCTTTTAAACGCATAATCGATTGATCAAGTCCCGGGTGACGTACTGGGGAATAATGGATGGGGGAGTCTATTCCACAGCGCGCATGCGCGAGGTTAAGGATCCCCCTGAGAGCCACGGACGACGATGAATGTGTTGCGTTTGTAATTAACTTAGCGCCGAGCGACCCCCCCCCCACCCCCCCTTCCCCTTTCTCTCCGCGAGAAGCCTCTGAATTTAAAGGACTGGGAGAAAGGCGAGAGATGAAACACAGCATGAATTGCATGCAACATACAATAAAGCGCCGATACGCTGAGCCTGCTTCGGGTCCTACGCCCGGGCCTCGGCAGCGGCGGGTGTGCGGTAGGCGTAGGTCTTCTAGTGGGGTGCCGTGTTGTTTGACTCGCCGGGCCACGGGGTTCCGGGGTTCGGACCTATACTCACCGGTCTATACCTGGAGGAATCCTTGAGCAAGATGCCCGGTCATGTGTCAATCTGGTGTACTCTGAGGTTACAATGAAAAAGATTACTTGCATAAAACAATCCACTCGAATGCAGTCGCTTCAATGTCAATGCGGTCAACTTTTAAATTAGCCTACCTACACCTTGGCAATTGTCTAATATTCACCACTGCATGAAACATATTGCATTATGTTATAAATATGGACCCAAGGCAGACTGTTTTACAATTATCAAAATTTAATATGCCACTTAATATGAACAAATACATATTAATGACTACATACATTCATTTTACTCAAATCAGTTTCTGTTGTGACTGTTTTTCTTGTGCAGTTCACTCAGTACAGACCTGCATCACTGAATGACGAAAAGATCAGGCTAATATTTATGAGCAAACACATTGTCTTATACACGAATACATGAATTAATTTTCTGTTCTGATTTACTCATGTAACTATAACTAACCTATGAGAATGAATTAGAACTGGGATATATTTATGAATGGCACCGTGTCATCACCTCCCCATGTAATTTAGCCTATTGGAAACAATGGAGACTCTCTTTGCAAGAGTCATGTCTGATGCTGAGGGGCACAGAGGACAGGTGTTTATCAGTCAGCCGTGATCAGAAAACCTTTGTTCGCACACATAGGCCTACGTGGAGCCAAACTAAAACAAAGCATCCTCTGCTGCTTGCCGACCGCACGTATCGGGAGACTGTGTTTCCTTCAGTGAGCCGTTAGAGGTGTCCACTAGGGATTGTACGTGAACGTCTGCTTGAGAGCAGTGTCGCACTGGATGTCAATTTGGGACACCAAGCTTCAGTTGTCCTTCAATCTTAGGACAGCGCCCCCCCCCCCCCCTCTGTTGGAATCTAGTGAAAATAGCCCATACAGACACCGAGCGATTCATTGACATAATGCTGCCGTCTGTTGATTTTTGGGGTCGTTTTGTTTTCCTCGGAAGGCCTTGCCGGCCGCATTGACATGGTCCACAGGTCCTGTGGCTGTATTTTGCCCATGTCTCATCTACAGTGATGTGGATGGACCTGTGATTTGCATGGCTTTTCAAACCTTCGTCTTGAATGTGTCGACATCATTCCCTCTGGCTGTTGTCTTCTAATTCATTTACATTTACATTTACATTTAGTGCATTTGGCAGACTCTTTTATCCAAAGCGACTTACAAAGAGTACATTTGTTGAAGGAGACAGCAATATATTGCTGTGGTACATAAAGATAGGAATAGAATTGGTTTCAACATTCATAGTTGCGAGGCAAATAGAACGAGTTTCATAATTGCTAGGTTGCCTGCATAATCACTGGGTTAAGGGCAGACGTGCCATTCTGAGTGCATTACAAACATCTAAGAACATACAATTATGCTAAACAATGCCAAGTATTACTATTATAGTATTAATTATTAATTAAGGGTTTGCAATAACACTAAGGTCTGGGGGGGGTTTGGCAGAATGCTGCCTAGGCTCATGAAATATGCTAATGCGTGTCAAGGCTGTCCGACGTCAGGCCTGCCTCTCCTGGGAGGGAAAAGCACTATACACACACACACCGGTAGTCATGTGTAAATATATGGACCTTATGGACCTCCATGTTGCCAGCCATGCAGTGGAAAATGACAATATATGGTGTTTTCATGTCACAGTACTTATTTGCATTTTACATTTACATTTCTCCCTCACTCTTTTCATTCTAGTGTTTTTCAAATTGCTAAGTTGTGTAACAGAGTGTGCTACAGAGACGAGTTGTACCCAAAATCTCCAGTTGAAGTTTCCTTTTTTCTGTTTAAATGAGCAATATTATATAATATATAAATGCAATATTTCGACTCCACACCTTAGTCGTTTGGTCAAGGTATATCAGCAGGATATTGTATTGTGTAGAGACGATTTAGCATTGGCTTGGTGTTCGTCTCTCTTCGTCAAAAGGCAAACCTGCTCCTTGATCACCCAATTCCTAAGCGGGGTGTTTGGTTTCCATGGGAACCGGGTATAATTTCCAACCTGGATGTAATAGTCTTGGGTCTTTAAGCTCTCATGTGTTCCAACCTGAGAGTCAGACCCGTGCCGTGTTTCATTTTCATCATTATTATCCCCCCCGGGCTCAATTGGGAAGTGGGCTTCCGAGTACGGTGACGTAATTCCCAACCTTTTCCTCTGCTGTAACAAGTGCACTATTCATTGTCTCCTGAGTCAATTCCTTTTGATTGGAATTTGTGTCAGCTCTGCCGATAAATTAAAGGGGAACCTTGATGCATCGTGGATGAATAGGTCAGTTGATGCCAACCTCCTCTGTGGACCACGGGGACTGTGGACGATGTTCGCTTGTTTATTTGCTTCAAGGTGTCTGTGGTTCACATTATTTCTTCCCAGCTTCTCGCTGGACTAAGACTTGTGTGTCAAGAACGTTTCCCTTGACAGTTTAGGGGAAACAAAACTGCAGTACTGAGTACAAGAAGGGTAGACAAATCAATATCTCTATAAGCCATCCACAAACTCTGCACATTGCAATAACGACACGAAATTCAAGATTCGAGATTCAAGAAGTTCAATGGTCACATACACATACAGGATATGCAGTGAAATGAAAAAGTTGCGAAGCCCAGCGGAACGTGTAACAGAACAAATACAAATATCACAATTGAAGGGAAGGAATCAAATATCCACACTTTACAGCAAAAGGAGGGGTTGTTTTTTTTCGGAATGAGAATAGGCAACAACAACAGGGCAATATAATTCAAGTTATGTGCATAAGAGTGGGCAGTGGGGGCCCCTAGTGAGGTCAGAGTTCACAGTCCTGATGACCTGCGGAAAGAAACTCTGTTTTAGTCTCTTTGTTCTAGCAGTGGAGACTGTGGAGGCGCTTGCCTGACTGCAGCAGCTGGAACAGTTTGTTGTTGTGGTGGTGAGGATCCTTCATGATCCTGTAGGCTCTGATTCGACATCTCCTGGAGTACAGGGCCTGCATGGTGGGGAGTGTGGTGCCAATAGCCAGTAGCCTCTGCAGAGCCCTCCTGTCCTGAGAGGAGCTGTTACTGAACCAGACAGTGATGCTCCCTGTCAGGATGCTCTCCATCGCTCCAGCGTAGAAGGTCTGCAGGATCCTCCGGGAGACTCAGAACTTCCTCAGCTGCCTGAGTGCCAATGTGTGTAGTACTAGTCAGATCCTCTGCAATGTGGACTCCCAGGTACCTGAAGCTGCTCACCTTCTCCACAGCAGTACCATTAATCCACAGTGGTGTGTAAGTCCTCTGATGTTGTGTCCTCTTAAAGTCCACAATAAGCTCCTTGGTTTTGGAGCCATTCACTATGAGGCTGTTGTCTTGGCACTATAGTGACAGGTTAGCAACTTCCTCTAGGTAGGCCTTCTCATCGTTACCGGAGATCAGGCCCACCACCACTGTGTCATCCGCAAACTTGACGATGGTGTTGGAGTTGGACCTGACCACACAGTCATGTGTGTACAGTGAGTAAAGTATGGGGCTGAGGACGCAACCCTGGGGGGATCCTGTGTTCAGGTTGAGGGGTCTGCAGGTGTGTTTGCCCACCCTGACGACCTGGGGCTTCGCGGTTAGGAAGTCCAAGATCCAGGCGCACAGGGGAACGTTCAGACCGGTCTACTTGGAACTATAGTGTTATGTTGTGGTGAACACTGGAGCTAGCTGGTTAGCACAGGTCTTTAACACTGCCGTCGGGACCTGCAGCTTTTCTGGTGTTCACCTTCATCAGATCCCTCCTCACGTTGTGCTCGGTCACAGAGAGAGTGTGCTTGTCCATAGCAATGGAACTCACTTTAGCTACGGTCCCGCTAGCGGTGTTGTTGCTTGCCTCGAACCGCGCAAAGAATGAGTTCAGATCATCTACTAGGGATGTGTCGGCACTCACAGTTGAGGGGGTTCTTCCCGGGTAATCCGTGATAGTCCGTAGACTTTGCCATAGGCGTCTGGTGTTGCGGGGAAAAAAAATACACTCCGAGGGTTGAATCGTCGCTAAACAGGCATGGAAATTTGCCATCCAGTTTGTCAAATTGTCAATCGGAAGCAGACAGCAACTGCAGTAAAAAAATCATCATGAAATGTGTCGACCGTTAACAGATGTGATTGGTTTTTCCAAAACTCTTCGGTTTGTGCACCACTAAAACTCTTTAATCCTTTGCGCAAGAGACCTCCCCCCCCCTCCAGGTGATGAAGTGGAGTGGTTTGTTGAAAAGACTCTGTCTTTTTCAATGTTTCTAAAGCCTTAAGTTGACAGGCTCCGCACTCTCGCTCAAGCATTCGTTTAAACGGCACAAACATTGCTCTGGTTGTGA
The DNA here is from genome assembly GCA_002895965.2 of Coryphaenoides rupestris. Taxonomy (NCBI): domain Eukaryota; kingdom Metazoa; phylum Chordata; class Actinopteri; order Gadiformes; family Macrouridae; genus Coryphaenoides; species Coryphaenoides rupestris. The sequence goes on along the minus strand of PIJE02000462.1, from coordinate 197,103 downwards.
AAGTGCATCATCATATGCACCCGGGCCCGACGTTGTCTGACCGCAGCGATGGGTAATGGACGCTTGTCATTTGGTGGTTTGGCTCTCAGAAGGCAACTGAAAGGAGCCACAGTCGGATTCAGACGTATGTAATATTAACCCGTGCATCTGTTCGGGTGATGTCATAATGGCAAATGGATAGCATTTAAATAGCACATTTATCCAAATCGGATGATTGGAGGAGGCAGGGGGGGGTCGGGGGGGGTGGTCACAAGCCCCTGGTTCTCCTGTTGACCTATCGGCTTGCCATTTTCACATTGTTTCCGGAGTGAATGGTCTCGACAGCCCGTGTACGGCTGTACTGATGCTGCTGCTGCTGCTGCTGCTAACGCTGCTGTAGCCGGCCGCCTCTGGGAAGCTTGTTAACGCGTACACACACACACACACACACACACACACACACACACACACACACACGCAAAATGTCGTGCATTGTTCGGCTGTTCCAGCTCAAGCACAGGGGTAATTATTCCGTTCATGGCCACCTCGGGATGCCATGACAACCGAGCACCTAACAAAGCACCATAATATATGTATGTTGGATTACTTTTTCTGAAATGTCTGTCTCTTTTTCTATCAAGAGGAGGGAACTGTTGAGGAGAGATGAGAGTGTTAATGTACACAGACACACACGCACACACACACACATGCACACACACACACGCACACACACACATGCTGGATTAGCGTCACTGACAGTGTGTCTTTGTGTGATGTGCTCTTTTGACTGTGCTGTACTGTACGGGGTGGGGCAGTACTGACACACACACACACACACACACACACACGCAGGGTAATCCTTGCCTACGCTCGTTGTAAGAGATGACAACCTCCTGACTTGTTACTTAGATGGGAGAGAGAGAGAGAGAGAGAGAGAGAGAGAGAGAGAGAGAGAGAGAGAGTGCACGTGTCACTGCCATTACCAACCACCGATAGGATGCATTGAAGTGGGAGGAGCCCCGATTAAGACACATCCCACGGCAACTTAACCGCGTTTACTCGAGCGGGAGTTGAGTTGAGGAGCTGTCTGCTGTCTGCTGCACTTCCACCCTTCCAGACGCAACAATATAAAATAAAATAAAAGACACCGGGACCATAACAGTAACAGTAACAGTAAAACATAACAGCGCAGTTATACTGTTTAGACTCCAGACGGACGGGGGGAACGGGGAGGACTGTTTCTTTGTTGTGCCGTGTTCCCAAAAAAAGAAAAGTTCTGTCGACTTGATTTTTTTTGAAATGTAAAAACCCTTGTTGTTGTTCTGTGTCTGGCTGCGAGCGGCGGAGCCTGTAATAATCCCCCACGCTCTCTGTTTTCTACAACATAGGATGAAACACAGTCACCCCCCTTTTTATCAGTTTCCACTGTTTTTGTTTTTCGGTTTCGTCTTTGTACCCTAAAATCTCTGTTGTGTTGTGTTTCATCGCAGCACAATCAGGCCACGGCAAGAAGGGTTTTTAGCTTCCACTGTTTTTATGTCGTATTTTGTACCCCGAGATCTTGGTTGCGTTTCATCACACCCACAATCAGGTCATGGGAAATGGCTAACTCTTGGGGGTTTTTTTGTACTTTGTGTTCGCTATCTGTGATCTCTCTCCGTCGTCGTCGTCGAGAGAGATTGGCGATCACAGAGACCCCACGCTGGGGGCACCCGGGGGCCTGTCGTCGTCGTCTGAGTGTGAGGAGGGGAGTGATTAAGTGTTTTATTTCTGGAACTTGTGTGGTGCGGGGGGGGCCAAGTACAACGCATCCAGACGTAGGTTTACATAACACTGAGACGCTGGGGTGGGGGGGGGGGGGGGGGGGGTGGGGGGGGGGGGGGGGGGGGGGGGGAGACGAGCGAGACGTCGCCGTTAGTGGACGAGGAAAGGAGGGGAAACGAGGAAAGGAGGCATGGTGGAATCCGAGGCAGCCGGCGTCGCTTAAGGACAACGCGTGTCCTTGCCTTAATTGTTAATACGTGCGCTCCCTGCATCCCATAGCTAATAGCGCCCAGTGTTAGCTCGGAAAAAAAGTCATGCACACTTTCCATTTGAGCCAAGACACGCTTTTTATTTGGAAAGGAAGCAAAAGCTCTCTCTCTCTCTCTCTCTCTCTCTCTCTCTCTCTCTCTCTCTCTCTCTCTCTCTCTCTCTCTCTCTCTCTCTCTCTCTCTCTCTCTCTGTGTGTGTGCGAGAGTTGTCTTTATGATGGTAATGCCGCTCTGAATGTAGGCCACATGACACGGAGGTTTCAGATGCCTCAGGTGAAGAGAGTGCCGCGTCACGTTCACGTGTGTGTGTGTGTGTGTGTGTGTGTGTGCGGCAGCAGGATTTTAAAGCTCTTGTGTGAATCGGTCACCAAAGAAAAAAATAAAATTGAAAATAAAATGTCACAGAGGGGGTGTTCAGATAGGCGACAGATAGTGAAAACAGATCTTGTTTTGTCACAAGAAACAGCTTTTCTTTCTTGCTCTGCTCTTGATGAAACATGGCGCCCGAATGTTCGACCGAAGCGTTGATGTCACCTTCTTCGCCCTCCTGCGACGCCTTCTTGTACACATGCTTTTCACAGATTGTCAATAGCAGAGTAAAGTCACTTTATGTTCCTGTCAGAAAAACATTTTGTGAGGTGGGTTTTATATTGATGTCTGTCTCAGCACCAGCATGGCATCAATGTATATTCACTGGACTAGTTGTGTCTATACTGGTGCACTGCCAGACCTAAAGCCAACAGACCCATCATTCATGTTATGTTTTCCTGCCGTGAGAAGGCCCTATTGGTCCGAGTGGTCTCTTCGCAATTGGGGTGAGAGACAGGAGAAAATGAAAGTCTAACTTATAAAACTGACCCGTTGTTGAAGTCGGTTCAGCGATTCATAAAGCTGGGAGGTCGATGCTTCAAATATAGGTTCAGCGGGACGTGCGTTGAGACGGTTTATATTTCAGAGTTTAAGAAATTCTACAAATTGTTAAACAATTACTCGCCCACACAAAATCAATTGAAGGCTGGGGTTGCCAAATAGTTCTTTTCAATAGACAATGCCTTTTTTTGTTCAATTTAAATAGACTTTCTTTTACTTTTACTTTTACTATTTTACTTAAATAGACTTTATTTTACAAATCCTACACTTGTGTGCAGGTGTAGGATTTGCTATACTTGATAATGGCTGAACTGACTGATTGAAAATAGTTCATGAGAGAATGTGTTTGTAAAAGTTTACGTCAGTTTACCTCAACGTCTCCTCTTGCACAGCTAAAGACTGGCCTCTACTGGTGGGAACGAGTACGGCGTCTTCATTCTTTTAAGTCCCTCTCTCTGCACTTATTATAGTATATTCAGCGGACTAGGGGAGGGGAATACATGAATATTTGAATTTAATTTATCGGTTATGACAGAACCCTTTTGAGCGTCCAAATTGAACACTCCTTCATGAAATGTGCCATCTAGTCTGAAAAGCGAGGGAGGGAAAGCTGCCGTCAGTTCTCGATCAGACTCTCGACGGGGCCGGACAAAGACACTCGCTCATACTTATTCATGGCTTGCATGGGAACCGGAACCAACGTTCATAGGAGCTGACAGATGGATACAACAAGTTATTATTATTATTAATAGTGTTATTAATATTGTTATTGATGATCATCGCTAAAGCAGTTTGGCTGTCTGTCTGTCTGTCTGTCTGTTTGTTGCTCTGGGAATATTTGTTTTATCTGAGATTGTCAGAAGGGAGAGAAACGATGCTGTGATGCAGATGTAATCCAGTTTGGGTTGGGTTTTTTTGGGGTCAGTACATGGGTCAGAGTGGTGTGTGTGTGTGTGTGTGTGTGTGTGTGTGTGCTAGTGGGGGCTCTGTTCCTCTCCTAGTAGCCACGGACACAGTTGTCAATGGCGTGATGTCAGGACTGCCACACCGTTGATGCGTTGACAATGCATTCCATGCACTTTTGGACAATTCATTAGAATTTTCATGAAACATTTTCATTTTCAAAAATCTGGATAGTGATCAGAATCAAGCTCGGATATGGGTCATGGTATTGTGTGTGTGTGCGTGTGTGTGCGTGCGTGCGTGTGTGTGTGTGTGTGAGATAAGTAAATCTACTGAAGCCTAATGAATCACAATTCAGAGAGTGTGTGTGTGTGTGTGTGTGTGTGTGTGTGTGTGCACTTGTGTATCTGTCTGTGTGTATATACGTATCTACCCACCTGTGTGTGTGTGTGTGTGTGTGTGTGTGTGTGTGTGTGTGTGTGTGTGTGTGTGTGTGTGTGTGTGTGTGTGTGTGTGTGTGGTGTGTGTGTGTTCATGCAAGTGTGTCAATCTTGAATAAATAGAGAGAGAGAGAGAGAGGTGCAGTTACTGTTCCAGTTTCAATATTCAACCTGGCAAACATGTGATCCCCTCCCCCAGCGCCTCGGTGTGTTTGCCTCTGCACTGCTGGCTGCTGTTGGCCCTCGCCTCCCCGGCTCCCTCAGTTCATTCAGATTTCATTTAATCACAGTCCCTGAAGCCCCTCCCCATCTCCCCCCCCCCCCCCCCATCCCCATATTTTAATGAACACACAGGGGGTACTGAATGAAACATTAGTGAACACGCACACGTCTGTTTAGGATCAGTTAGAATTTCCGGATGAGTTCGGAATATGGGATGGCGGGGGCGGCGGCGGCGGCGGCGGCCATGGCAGCGGGGTCCGTCTGGGTCTGGGTCTGCGTGTGTTCGGGGGCCCGGCGTATCGGTGTGTAAACCAAACACTGAGAAGGTGTTGGTGGGCGGCTATAAGGAACACAGCAGTTGTCTCAGAAATTGCGATTGACAAGAAGAGAACGGGGGCGAGAGTAACGTGTCAAACCTCGGGCTCCATAGGAGCTAGTGTGTGGGCCGCTGGAAAATAGTTTTCAGCTGGAAGTAACAAACTACTATCTTGTCTTAAGAGTCCTATACATTTTTACCAAAAATAACAAAGGTATAAAGGTTTCCTTTCAATTATTGACAGTTATTGTAAGAGTATTGTGTGTTCTCACTGTACATTGTACATTGTTTTATTAAGAGCTGATAGATATATTTCAAATGACCGTTGTGTAGTTTGAAATATATACCGTTTTGAATCTCCCGAATATGAAGATCTGAGTGTAGGATGGGGTCAAATGTCTTTCTTCACTCATCCTATTCACTTAATGTTCTCTCCTTTCATTCATTCATTGTTTAATGCGATAATACATACATTCTCCTCATCGGATGTAAGAAACCTTTATTTTTAAAAGGTACGGTTCATGTTCAATCCATTTATATGAGCAAAACGAGCAGTATTGGCTGTAGTCCTACTCTGAGTGAATCACTTCATGATAAAAAATAATTACAATATTCCTTCATTAACATTCCCCGAGCAGAGCCCTGACTCGCGGGTTGCCTTCACGACGTCTAATAAAGACGGATAAGTTACGGAAGGCATTCAGTCTGTTTAATTACCTCTTCAGGGCCACGACCGTAAACACGCCCTGCACTTATAACGCTTTAACCTTCAACACGGAGGAAGTCGCTGCCGCACTTTAAAACGTCAACTTCGTCGAGCCAATTTTCCTTTCTTTTATTTTTTTTCTTTCTTTTTTCTTTCTTTGTTACTTTCTTAATCTTTTCTTTCCTTTTTTCTTTCTTTTTTTCTTTAGATTTCCTT
>PIJE02000462.1:156418-186418 GCA_002895965.2 Coryphaenoides rupestris | reverse complement strand
CTATACAAATAAAACTGACTTGACTTGACTTGGGACTTGTATTGTCGCCGAGTTTATATTTGTTTTGGTTGGCTCTCATGATGCGTTTCCTGTGCTCTCATGATGCGTTTCCTGTGCTCTCATGATGCGTTTCCTGTGCTCTCATGATGCGTTTCCTGTGCTCCCCTGTGGCAGGCGACGCCCAGTTCAACGAGGCCATGGGCTACCCCATGATCCAGCAGTGGCGTGTCCGGAGCAACCTGTACAGAGTCAAACTCAGCTCCATCACCTTGTCTGCAGGTACCACATATCCAGTGTCAAGGGCTGGGCAATATATCTCATGTATATATCGATATCTTTAATATTTTGGATATCATACTGTTGTGATGTGGCATTCATGTGGTCTTTTCTTGGTTTTTGAAGGCATTACAGTAAATCGATGTTTTCTGAACATACTGACCGTTCGAGCTGTTGTATTGTTTGCACTGAAGTTCTTAATAAAATTAGAAAATACTTATAATACATTTTAAGTTTCCAAGTATGCAAATCACACAGGAGTATCCAAAATAGGCTTTACCGCCTGGCTCTTATATAAACAATATGTATTAATTGAAATACCAGAAAACATGCTACTGTATATTATAAATGACCCAAAGATTCAAAGATACAAAGATTCCTTACGATAACGTGTGAAACATTTTCTCTGTATCCTGCCTGTGTACTTGGTCAACGAATCTGAAAAAAGACCTAAAAACAGACAAATCTACACAAAATAAGTTTCATAAATGTGAAAGCAGAAGCTCACACTATTCTCATCGACTCATTTCTCCACATCTCTTCGTTTGGTCAAGCCACACAAACCAGACGAACAGAACCGGATCTCTAACCTTACCCTCTGCCTGACTCCTCCTCCTCCTCCTCCTCTCCCCCCCTCCTCTTCCTCGCCCCTTCTCCAAGGCTTCTCCAAGGTGATGAAGACCCTGTCGGCCGAGAGCTCGCGGGAGGAGCTGCTGGCCTTCCTCCAGCGCTACGGCAGCCCACTAACGTCTCGCGAGGGCCATCTACGGACTCCGCAGGCTCAGACTGCCAAACATCTACTTCCCCAGCAAGAAGACGCAGCAGCAGTCTCTGGCCCTCCCAGTACCAGAAAGGTAACGGAGCGTCGGCGGGCAAGCAGCAGCGCCACACGGAACCCATGGCCACAGCCTACGGGTGTCGTACAGAAGGACAGAGGTTCGCCGTGCTAGGAGCATCAGGTTGGTTAGGAGAGTTAAAGGGCAGCCTGTTTCCGCCCAGCTGCTAGGGATGGACGGACTCAAACCTGCATCCCACGGTGTGATATAAGTTTTAGGATGTGAACTAGAGTATATTTGGAGGAAAAAGCTATTATTTCAAGAAGATTTAAATAATGAGGTCATTCGTTAAGTGTGTTCATTATGATATTGACCTATCAATTCAAATGCCAAGTGTTGCGAGATAACAAACGAGAGAACTCACAAACGGCAACACATAAGTTACACAGAAGGCTCCAACGCCAGCACCCAAGGATTTAAGGGAAAGATTTAATAAAGCGTATTTAAAGAGTTTTTTTTAAAGAGTATTTACTCTGTGGAACACCACAAGGAGAATGATAGATGGTGTGGTTCCGGAATATTTCTCTTAACCCGAAGGCATTTACGCCAAATAAAGCTGTGTGCCTAATACCGTAAATGTACAGTACATATATCATTTTACAATGGTGAACGCAAGCGCAGTGCAGTCACACTATACAACTAACCTCACTTGGGTTATGACGAGGTCAGTTCTCTCTCCTTCTTTAAGCTGTAGTGCTGCAAGAGCTCAGGAGGTATAAGAGTGGTTGTCTGGCAACAGGAAGGTTGCTGGTTCGATCCCTGGGCTCCGCCTCCTAGCTAAGTGTGGAGGTGTCCCTGAGCAAGACGCCACTGCACCCTAACTGCTCCTGACGTGTTGGTTGTTACCTTGCATGGTTGGCACCCCGCTATGGGTGAATGTGAGGCAATGTAAAGCGCTTTGGATAAAAGTACTATATAAATGCAATCCGTTTAGTGCTGCATAAAAATACAGGCTTCTATAGCACCGGTAAAATTAAACACTATAATAAAGTACATTTATTTATCGTCAAAACTTAAACGAATCTACCTTTATCAACTATTCACGTTTTTATCAAAGGGAATTAATTCAGATACATAACATGTACGGCATTTTTTGTCCAAGGCCATTTAATAAGTACATTTGTCAAAAGAGTCTCGTAAGTTTTGAATAGAATGGAAGTTAAATAGAAGTTTCAAGCACGCATAGTGGCTACCCCTTGCTGGTGCACAGCAAGATAGCTAGGATGAGATGCTACACGATGCTAAGTACTATTTTAAGTGCCGTATAAACATACGAGTTAACATGCATGTTACACAATTAAAATGAAGGTATAGGGGGAGGATGCCCACCCTGGGGACACCGAGGGTTGGGAGACCAATTCCCACCCCCTCGGCCACCCACCCACACACCCACCCCCGGGTGGCGCCTATTAATGACTGTCCCTAATAATTAAGTCATTAGGGCTCTGTACACAACACACATCGGTGAGCACCAGCGAGTAATTGACTTAAATATCAGATACCATGAATAAAAAACGAGTGACAACACAGGCTTGATTGTTAATCTTTATTACACCCGGCGGGGAGATAATGAAACACACAGCCTTGTGCCTCACGGCGGGGGATGCCAATAAAGCCGTGCAGTGCTAGGTTTACAGCCTCCGACGTGAAGGCTTTACACACACACACACACACACCACACACACACACACACACACACACACACACACACACACACACACACACACACACACACACACACACACACACACACACACACACACACACACACACACACACACACACACACACACACAGCTGACATTGTAATGTCACAGTCGGGCGGGCGGAAATAAATCCCAAGACATTTAAAATAAAAAGGGGAGGGAGAGGGAGTTACGGCGAAGAGGAGAGTAACTCCGATCCCCGACGACATAGTTTTTGGAGGACAGTTTGGAGGATGGGCCCATTGAAAACAAGGACACTTTTATTTTATGTAATGGGGTTTTTTTTTTTTGTCCTCTCACCATCTGTGGTACAAATTAACTTGAAACACATCTTGTAGTAAAGAGAGTCGATTAAAGTTATTGCGGCGTCAAAGTTGTAGTCAATATCATTAAATAGCAAATAGTACATTTAAATTACGGGGTGATGAAACATCACTAGCATCACAACATAAGCAATGAGGGTCACACACACACACACACACGTGATGACATAATAGTACAGTCATTTCAACTGGCTACGACCGTGTATTGTTGTTGCATAGATGTAGAAAATATGCATACAACGTAAATGTTACATGTTGACATTGGAACTGAGTAGTCGTGTTTTTTTACATGAAGAGATCAGATATGTGATGTGATGTGTAGGCCTAATGGATCGTTGGAACGCATGGCTTTTGAAGGAATGGCTCATTGATTGATTATATAATTGCGAAAACTGCATTCAACCTCAACAGTTTATCAGCATTGTGACAATAGTTAACGGCCAGCTAATATGCTAAGTGTTACCGGTCATTGATATGTATGTAGTTGCACCATTGCACAGACCGTTGTCATTAAAACTGTCGTCAGTTTGCAACCGACCCAGGGCTAACCCTACGACGTCGAGGTCCATTCGTGTTGACAGCTGCTTTGGTTCTGTCGAAAAAAATCAGTTTAAAGGATAACTTTGGGATTTTTCTATCTGGAACCTATTTTCCCATCATCTTGGGTCTCAGTGACTAATGCGGACAACAATTTCTGAAATTGGTCCGGTCGTGATGTAAACCTTTGAAAGCAATAGCACGCCGTCAATGTACATCCTCTAAAAGTGCTTGTTTTTGCCACTGACACTCGGGTTGTTATATTATATATATATTATATATATTTTGGTAGTCCAGCACAATAAACGCTCCAACTGGTACTAACATTTCCACCGTTCTCTTCCTGCGACAGCTCAACTTTCGCAAGACACGGTTGGACACAATAGCAAACAGACCAAGCTATAATCAAGCAGATCTTGATCGTTTCCATAATGTTGTCAGACACATAACAATCTGAGTCAGTGGCAAAAACCGGCCCAAACATGGACAGGCCCAAAGGTTTACATTGCGGCCAGGTTCGCGCTCGACGGCTGAAGTTACCCTTGAACAAGTTCAGACTATCAAAGAAAAAGTACAGAAAGAAAACGAAGTTCTACAGGCTGACCGTTGGGTTTGTTTTCCTCAACTATAAAGTAATTGCCTTGTCGTGCACTGAGCAGACTACAACGTATTCACCGGAGAGCTATAGGGAGACAAATGCCGATATTTCACTGCAGTATCGTTAACCTACCAGACCTTGAAGGGAAAAAAAATGGCGACTGCATTGGCAGTGTAAACAATGACACTAACCAATGGCATTTTATTTGAAACACGCTTTTCATTAAAAGCAAATCTTGGGATACAACTGACAAACAGTTAAAGGGGACACACAGGTGGTACGCACACAGTAACCACACAAAGACCGCCAAAGAAAAGCAATGGCGGAACAAGCCTACGATCTCTCTCGACTTTGGTTATTTTAATTGGCCTCAACCTTGGAATTTAAAATCAATAAGCACTGTTATTGTCCCAAGTTCAGAAGGCTACAAGAACTCTGCATCCAATGCACTTCACAGAGTAACAATTGTTAGAAATATATATATCTTTTGTAAAGACATGTCCTCAACGGTCTAGCGTGAGGAAACGTACTTTCCGTGACGGTGGCCAGATCTCAAAATCCTAAAGGGTTCAGTCTTTTTTGTTTTTGTTTGGTTGTGTTCTAAAATGCTATAGCACTGTCAAAGCTAGCACATCTAAACTAAATGCAACACAAAAATATGAACATTGTTGTCATGTTGTCTCTCCTCCAGTCTCTATAACGGGGTGGTTATATAACCGGAGGAGGGTTACTGCTAGAGTTGCTCAGGGCCAGAAGCTGACCTAGCCGAGGCATCGTAACGCAGCAGCAGATGAGATGTGACAGGACAGGACAGGACAGGACATTCCTTGGACGCGAGTCCTTGCTGACTGGTGACGGAAAACTTCAAGGCCATTCAAAAAGGACAGGGGGGGGCAACAACTCGACGTCGGGAGGCTGCATGTGTGGGGCAACCTTGTTTAAAGTTTAGGGACGGATTCGGTTCACCCTGAGCGGTAGACATTATGAATCAAGCGGAAAAAGGAAATATAAACGACCCGAAAAACAAGATCGTTCAATTCATTCCCCGGGAGTATGCCGCCGCCGCCGCTAAGGACCGATATAATGGAATCATTTTCCGGGCCACGTGTCCGTCGGTCAACACTGTACGACGGCACTCACGCGCCACTCGGCTCCAACTCCCCGACTCGAGTTGTTTCGGGAATAAAATGGGCATTTTTGGACAGGTAAGAAGTAAGCCTCGCAACAAAGAGCCAGTATCTGTGCCCACGGGGGCCCAGGGCCACAGTCTGAGGAGTGAGTATAATTGAGTGGGGCAGTTGGAATGGCATTTGTTGCACACACACACACACACACACACACACACACACAGGAATCCCATCTCTCGGCAATTGCGATGTCAGCATGTGCCTCCGGGGGAGTTTGGCAAAGCCGGGGGGGTGTGGGGGGGAGTAGAGGGAAGTCGGGCAAGATCACAAAAACTTGCCTCTCAAGCGGGGCACCGAAGGCGGTGAGACGAGGTGACGGAGAACGGAGCTTTGACAGGCTGCACGCCTTTAGAAAGAAACACTGCAGCTAACAGATGAAGCCAGTTTGCCCAAGTTGCCCTTGGACAGCCTATTTTTAGAATGTTTTTTTGTTTGTGCTTCGCTCAGTGTTTTTCCCCCAACCCGGTTTATATATGTATATACAGTATATTTATATAAAGCCCTTGAAAAGACATTGAACAACATGCTCCTCTGTCGTGTTTTTGTCCCCCTCGTTGAAGAGCAGAATTAGCCGCATTTTTCCATTTGTTCAGAGAAAGTTCCGAGAAAATGTTTTGGAGTCGATATTAAAGCGTTATACCTCTTTAGCTCACACTGTAACGGTTATTGGTGCTAATAATTAGCCTATAACTATTGTGGTCCTCTCCTGCCAACCCGCCTAATTGAAGCCCACGCCGAATGCATTTCAGATCAACGTCGGGTTCTTGTGTGTGCCGCACCGAGGACTGCACAGCAAGATGTTGAAAGCGCATAACAACCACAGAGAATGAGCCACGACCGAGCAGCTGTGAAAAGGCCTTTCAGGGTCTCTCACACGGCTGGACGTATGAAACAAAAAAAACGACAAAGAAAAGTCTGCCGGTAATGGCTGTTGCGCTGTCGCCGTGAACAATCGGCCTTAATTTAACCCCCAGTGTAAGGTCCGTTTGATTCACGACGAGGGGAGGCGCAAACCACCACAATGTAACTGTGTGTCATGTGACCAGATTGACCAATTGTAGGCGACAATGGCGGACCTCCTAAGAGACTGTGCTTGTTCTTTGTTTTAATTATTAGTCGACTGATCCACGGTGCAGTCCTAAAGATCCCTGCCGTCTTTCAATTGCATCAAACTGTAATTAAAACAAAGCTTTATGTGCCATTATGAAAAAAGGCTCTGGCTGCTGCTGCTACTCGTTTTACTTTGGTACTGTGAGGTTTGAAGCGACAGGAAATGGAAATAAGACAGACGATTACAATGAAATACTGGCTCAAAGTGTCAGGAGGATGTGGAGTAGTCAAACACATTCAATCATGTACCAATAGATCAATTAGTGTTCAATCATATCATATGGGAGAATAGTAGTGGGTTTGGATATCAGCCGTTAATATTATTCCGTATATGATCAGGGTCTTCTTCACACATGAAATAACATACCTACAATTGTCTCTCTCGCAACACCCGCCACCAAGTGGCCGAGCGGACTGGCCTTCACCCGCGACCTCCTCCCCTCCCCCATCTAACAGGTGGAGGCGCGCCTCTTCTGGATGTAGGTGTACACCTTCACACAGTGGTCCCAGCAGTCCAGCACCAGCAGCTGTCCCTTCTGCGTGATGGCCACGTCCACCGGGCACGTCAGGCCTTCGCGGATTAGCACATCGAAGCCGCCCTCCTTGGGGAAGCGCAGGACCTCCTTCCGGCCGCTGTCCGTCACCAGCAGGTCCCCGTTGATGTCCACGCACATGCCCGTGATACAGCGGAAGTCCTCGCTCTCGGCGAAGAAGTGGCTGAGCTGCCGGCCCAGCTGGCCGTCGGTGCCGACCGAGCCCACCGAGAAGCCGCCCTCAAGCTGCAGCTCACTGTGGCGCTTCTCAAAGTTCAGCGCCAGCCCCTGCGTGAAGTAGACGGTGCCATCGGCGTCACACGCCACGAACTTGGGACGCACCGCCGAGCACAGGCGGCTGTAGCTGACCACGCCCACGTTGCGCTCCACCACCAGGCACCAGAGCTTCCCGCCCTCCACGTCCGACACCACGAACTGGCCGGAGGGCATGGCCGCGATGCCCCAGGGTTTGATCAGCTGGTTCTTGTGGCAGGCCACGCAGTGGCCGTCCATGGTGTAGACCTTCACAGAGTTGTCGTAGTTGTCGGTCAGGCCGATCAGCCCCTGGGCGGTGACGGCGATGGACAAGGGGATGAGGTTGGGCAGATCGGCACCGAGGAAGCTCAGCACAAAGTTGTCGATGCTGCTGGCGTTGCGCTGGATCTGCCGGTGGAAGCCCTTTCGGTTGAAGATCTGCACACGGTAGTTGCCGCGGTCTGCCACAAGGACCTCACCTTGTGGGGTCACGCATATGCTCACCGGCAGGTTGAACATGCCGTGCTGGTTCCCCTTACAGCCCATCCTCTTGACAAACTGGCAGAGGTGAGGCCCGGCGTCCGCCCCGGCGGCCCCAGCCGGAGGCCCTTCGCCTTCGTCCAGGGACTTTGATTTGAAGCTGCCCGGGGCGGCGCACACAGCCTCCTCAGCGGCGGCCACCATGTTGACGTCTCTGTACAGATCCATGGATTCCTGCAAGGCCTCCGCCGCCTCACCGCCCGTGGCTCCCGCCTCCCCAGGCAGGCTGTCGTCCGCCACAAGCTCCAGGCCCTCGTCCTGGTCGTCTGCCACGCTGACGGTGCACATCTTGGCAGTGAGCTGCGCCACGTCCACGGCCCTGCGGTGCTCAGCCTTGACGAGCAGCGGCTCCTGCAGCTGCAGCGTTCTGGGCAGGCTGCCCCTCAGGTCCAGGTCTGCGTCGTCAGGGCAACCCGCCGCGTTCTCCAGCAGGGCAATGTCGCTCTGCCTGGCCTGCATGGTCAGATAGTCGCAGCGGGACACCACCTGCACCTCGGCGATGTGCAGCAGGTACGTCTGCTCCTCCAGCACCCTGCGGTTCAGTTTCTCCATCTCCGCCATGGAGGCCGTGAACGCTTGCCGCGCGAGGCCCAGCTCCTCCTGGACGCTCAGCTCGCAGTTTGCGTAGTCGTGCTGCACCGCGCGGTACTTCGCCCGCAGGGACTTGGAGACACTGTCGACGCACACCTTCTTCTTCTGGATCTGGCCCATGGCTTCCCGGAGAGCCCCGAGCTTGGCTCCCAGTTCCTTGCGCCGCTGCTCCGCCGCGGCCCGGATGGGCTGCACCAGGTGGCCCCGGTGCTGGTGACCCTCGAGCTTGCAGGGGTCGCAGAGGACCGTGGAGCAGTCGTGGCAGTACTGGTGCGGCAGGCGGTTGCTGCACGAGCGGCACATGAGGGCGGCCGCCGCGCCACAGGAGCTGGTGCAGTCCAGGAGCTTGAGCACCGTGAGGTTGTCGGCGAGCTGGGAGATGTTGCTCATGCGGGAGACCTTGCTGCAGAACGGGCAGCGCACGCCGTTGATGGTGGCGGCCAGCAGACGCTCCAGGCACTGGCGGCACACGGTGTGGCCGCACTGCAGGAGCTTGGGCCTCAGGTGCTCCGGGCTGTAGGTCTCCAGGCAGATGGGGCACTCCAGGACCTCCCGCATCACGTCCGCATCCAGAGTGGTGGTGGTGGTGGTGGTGGTGGGGGCAGCGGTGGCCATTTTACTGCTGGCCTCTGTGTGGAAAATTAAGTTTGGCGTTACCGTTTTGATTGTTGTTGTGTTTCTCACACATGCATGTATTTGTGCATACAACAACCATGCCAATGAAGCGACTTGTAATTGCGAGAGGATGAGAAAGAAGGAGACACAAATGGAAAGCGAGAGACAACAGTGCCTCAAAGAACATTGCGCTTCAACCGACTCAACACGAATAACACATCAAGTTGCAGACCACATGATGACCATATATTTGCCTGTAAAGCAGCAGCCCCCTATTTGCAAATCCCATTTGCATCCAAAGTGAGCACTCGTCCAAAACTTATGGGCGTATCTCTGTAGCCATAAACTGCTGTGCATAGATAACGAAAGCAACTTGTGAACACAAGCCACGAGGCACTAAAAAGGTCGTCGTGATCAGGTGTCACTGTTTCATATGCTGGATCCAGAGTCTCAGTAACAACAACAACAACAGCAGCAGCAGGCCTCCCTCCCTGCCTCCCTCCCTCCCTCCATACACATACACACACTTCACTTGTTCGATGCAATGCGACAACAATAGAATAATGACAGCACTGGCGACGGCTTTGGATACTCTATACTGAAGATCATTGCAATTCTACATGATATACATGATATATATATATATATATGTGTGTGTGTGTGTGTGTTCTATATGATATATATATATACCAGGGGGAGGGGGGGATGTGTGGAGAGCTTACCCTCCTCGCATGAGTGTCGACGGACGGCGGCTGGGAGCGTTTGGTGGCCGTTGGTGCTGCTGACGGTGCGTTCCAGCTGGACTCACGGTCGGAATTTCAGCCGTCCAAAGTCAAGTCCAACTGTCGGAAAGTAGTCGGAAGAAAGTCTCACACGCATACACACACACCCGCCACCCCCGCGACTCCAAGATGGTCCATTTTTTTTCATCTCGGAATTCGGTGCTAAGCTGTGACGTCGCAGCCGAGTGCCATTTCCCGACGTGGGAAAAGGAAAGATCCAACTTTCGAGTACAACTGGAACGCCCCATAATAATACTGCGGCGGTGCTGCTGCTGCTGCCGCGGACGGTGCGTTCCAGTTAGACTCAACGTCGGAATGTCGTAATTCCAACTCGGAAAGTCGGAAGAAACCCACACACCCCGCGACTTCCCAGTGCAAGATTAGCTGAGTAAACTGGAACACGGTCCATTTTTTTAATCTCTGAATTCGGAGCTACGAGTGGCGTAATATTCTTTATATCATGTGCAATACTTCCTCTAACCATTATTATTATTATTATTATTATTATTATTACCCTTTTATTACACTTGAATTATTGCCAAATTGTTTTTGTGGACTCAATATCCTATGTTACCTATATCTTTATACTTCTCCTAGGACTTAGACTTACTGTAAATTTGTAAATATATTATTTTATTTTATTATTGTACTGTTTATTTCTCTATTGTTTTATTCTATTGCTATGCAACCTGGCACAAGAATTTCCTTCTATCTTAATTACACTTCCGACGTGGAAATGGAAAAAATCCAACTTTCGAGTACAATTGGAACGCCCCATAATACTGCTACGGTGCTACCGCTGCTGACCACGTGACTGTCTGTTGAGCAGCCCAGGCTCTTCATTGTCCTCACAGTATTATCAAAGTATATTGCATGTATGTTCCAAGTTTCAATGAACTGATAGATTAGATTCATTGAATTGCATTGTATTAATGTAATGTGAATTACATGTACCCTGAATTAGGTAAATTGACACCAATTGAAAACAAAAACAGGCCTGTGTGGTTAATAAATAGGATTGCAGTTAAAGCATTGACCACTAGATGGTGCCATTTATCTTTCTTATAGTTTTAAGAGCAGCTTCCCATTGGAAAACTACTGCACTCTAATCTTCATCATTGTTGCTGTTTGTTGCTGCTGTTGTAGTTCTGATTATTTTTTGTCATGCATTCATTTTTATTATTATTATTATATTTTTTATCTCAGGAGGTTGGAACTGGCAGTTCATGTCAGGAGGTCATATTATCTATAAATGGTCCAGATGTTCACGTTGTGGTTGTAGTCTACTAAGTAAGTAACTGTAGTAGTAGTGATCGTACTAGTCGTAGTAGTCATAGTAGTGTCGCAGTGTACTCTCTCCTTTGTTGTTTTCAATTCTATTTAGCATGATCGCAAAATAAAGCATATGGAAACCAAAGAGCCATAAAATAGTGTACATTAATCCATGGCCGGTCAAGTCAAAACATGAGCCAGATGACATAATTAGGCTACCTCGTTGCTTTAGGTATTATAATTAGCGGGGGGGGGGTCCAAAACTTTTGCTGCTGTTGCCGTGGCAACCCCAGTCTGGCCTGGCGAGAGGGGATGGCAACTGTCCCCTATGAGTAATTATCGGACCGCACGAAAACACTTTAATTGACAATGGCGAGCGCAAGATAAATGGTGGTGCGAAATGTATGTTTTTCTTTTCCTGTGTTTGTTAATCGTCGACTGGACCATTGTTGGACGAGGTCCACATGCACGTGTTATATTAAACACGGTCAGAAGAGAGGTTCGTTAAGGTAAAATAAGACTAAATAAGACTCTTTATTCATCCCAGATGGGAAATACGGCAGATGTGCTGCACAGTGATGGTAATGACGCTAGCAACGTGCAAATTACTATAAAATGTATACAGAACAAAAAAAATAATCTATATATACACAATTAGCAGAGAGGGACTTCACTTTTAAGTTTCCAGATTAACACTTTTTTTTTCGGACCTTTTGTTTAAAATCTGCACGTCCCGGAGAGTTAAAGTTGGAAAAGTTCAGCGGCTGCCAGCCCGGCCCGACCCTTCCCATTCCAGATACCTCTCATTTCCGCCATAACAACCGAGAGAGAGAGAGGGGGAGAGAGAGGAGGAGAGAGAGAGAGAGAGAGCAGAGAGAGGGAGGAGAGAGGAGGGGGAGAGAGAGAGAGAGAGAGAGAGGGGGAGAGAGGAGAGAGAGACTTCTAACGCGCATAGTTGTGCTTTGTCGGGTTTTCATTGTTTGTCTTTGCAGTGTTTAAGACTCAAACCCGAGGACATGGAGGGGGGGGGTAGCGCACGACACACACACACAACACACACGCACACACACACACGCAGCACAACGCAGCAGCAGAAGCCATATTCTCCCCTCCCTTCCCTTCCCTTCCCCTACCCGTAAGCTAAACGTCTGACGTCGGACGTGGCAGACAGCACAACAACACAGGTGGGGAAAATATGGGGAAACGGGACCCAGGTGCGGGTCATCAGAGGTCCGGGAGGCGCCGGGAAGCCCCGCCTCCATTAAGACCCACGGGTTGCCTTTTTTTTCTTCCCGTCATTTCACGCAACAAGATGAAAATGATTACGTTGGGCCTCCGTTTACCAAAGGGTCACTTAACACATTAAGAAAACAAATTGCTGGACATGATTGCAGTTGCCGTGGCACCGGAGTTCGCGCAAAAACAACACGACTAAATAAATAAGTCAATATTTAACTGTGTGCAGAAGACTTGTATTTTTGTACACGGCGGGGGGGGAGGGGGGCGGGGTATCTTTTGAACAAAATGACTGCATTGTGACACGTAAGGTCGACCGGCGCGCTAGAATCATGAATCGATCGTGCCGGGGGTTATATTATATTATGGTTTAATGGTGAATATACTGTGTAGCCTCCGCTTGGAAATGACAACCCACTGTGTGAGAGTGAGAGAGGAAGACAGAGGGGGAGAGAGAGAGAGAGAGAGAAAGAGAGAGAGAGATGGAGAGAGATGGGGAGGGAAAGAGGAAGAAAGAGAGAGAGAAGGGAGAGCTAGGAGAGTAACAAGATAAAAAGGAGGACAGAAAGACAGAAGAAGAAGAAGAAGAAAGTGTGTTTCTGCGCTGCGAGTTGTCGGTGGGTGGCTAAAGAGGGTGGGGGGGGGGGGGGTGACTTCGCATGCTATGTAAACAGGCTCAAGGGTGGCCCTAAGAGCCCAATTACATGCACTTCTTGAGTCAAACAGACAGAGAGCAGAGGAGAGAGAGAGAGAGAGAGAGAGAGAGAGGGGAGAGAGAGAGAGAGAGAGGGAGGGGGAGAGAGAGAGAGAGATAGAGGGGAGAGAGGAGAGAGAGACTTCTAACGCGCATAGTTGTGCTTTGTCGGGTTTTCATTGTTTGTCTTTGCAGTGTTTAAGACTCAAACCCGAGGACATGGAGGGGGGGGGGTAGCGCACGACACACACACACACAACACACACGCACACACACACACGCAGCACAACGCAGCAGCAGAAGCCATATTCTCGCCTCCCCTCCCTTCCCTTCCCCTACCCGTAAGCTAACGTCTGACGTCGGACGTGGCAGACAGCACAGCACAACAACACAGGTGGGGAAAATATGGGGAAACGGGACTCAGGTGCGGGTCATCAGAGGTCCGGGAGGCGCCGGGAAGCCCCGCCTCCATTAAGACCCACGGGTTGCCTTTTTTTTCTTCCCGTCATTTCACGCAACAAGATGAAAATGATTACGTTGGGCCTCCGTTTACCAAAGGGTCACTTAACACATTAAGAAAACAAATTGCTGGACATGATTGCAGTTGCCGTGGCACCGGAGTTCGCGCAAAAACAACACGACTAAATAAATAAGTCAATATTTAAATGTGTGCAGAAGACTTGTATTTTTGTACACGGCGGGGGGGGAGGGGGGCGGGGTATCTTTTGAACAAAATGACTGCATTGTGACACGTAAGGTCGACCGGCGCGCTAGAATCATGAATCGATCGTGCCGGGGGTTATATTATATTATGGTTTAATGGTGAATATACTGTGTAGCCTCCGCTTGGAAATGACAACCCACTGTGTGAGAGTGAGAGAGGAAGACAGAGGGGGAGAGAGAGAGAGAGAGAGAGAGAGAGGGAGGGAAAGAGGGAGAAAGAGAGAGAGAAGGGAGAGCTAGGAGAGTAGCAAGATAAAAAGGAGGACAGAAAGACAGAAGAAGAAGAAGAAGAAAGTGTGTTTCTGCGCTGCGAGTTGTCGGTGGGTGGCTAAAGAGGTTGGGGGGGGGGGGGTGACTTCGCATGCTATGTAAACAGGCTCAAGGGTGGCCCTAAGAGCCCAATTACATGCACTTCTTGAGTCAACACAGACACAAAGACGAGCTGTCATCGCGCGGCCTTCACAATAAAGGCCCCCGTGATTAGTGCAGGTTGGCTGTTGGCTAGCCGACGTGCACTCACTCTCACCCCCTCACCTCCCCCCCCCCCCCCCCCCATCCACTCCGGGCATGTGTGTTGTGTGTGTGTGTTTTTTGTTTTTGCCAAAGACTACAGCTTCCTATCTGTGTAAACGATGGTGTTTGATGAAGGATTTGGCTCCACACACACACCCCTACAGACCCACACACACACAGACACCCATACACACACGCACACATACACCTACACACACACACACACCTACACACACACACACACAGACACCCATGCACACACACGTACACACACACGTACACGCACACACACACCTACACACACACGTACATTTACGTGTGTGAGAGTTCATGCAATGGCGTGTGTTTTTTTTGTTTTTTGGACCCGAGCCGTGAAATAGTTGAAGCTGCGCCGCGTCCAATATATTAAGTTGCATCAGGAAAATGAAATCATTTAAATCGTTACCCTAATCTGTCCCAATTACCCTACCTTTGAAGAATGTGTCATTTGGTAAGGCATGTTAAATTATTAGTCTTATTATTTTTGATTATTATTTTGATTATTATTTTGATTCTGATCTGATATGTATTATTAGTGATTTTAAAGAAATATTATTAAGTATTATATTAGTTGTAGTAGTAGACAGTGGTATGTAGTATTATTATTGCATATGCATGACACGTCAACGTACAGAAATCCTCCCACCTTTGTGCGTCTCGCATAAATTCCTAAGACCTGAGTGCGTACCAGGACCCGCCCTCCCGTAAATGTGTAATGGATTACACAAACACAGACAAAACCACAACAACAACAAACACACAACACAACACAACAACACAACGCACAAAAAAAAACCCACCACCACATATCTCTTTCATCCAAGCCACATGGCCAGCGAACCTCCGTCAGCCCCCACGATTAGCATTAAAATGATCCCTCTGTGCTGTTTTCCAACGTTTTTTGTTTGTTGCGTTGATGCCCACCCCTCACCCCCAGCCTTAACCCTTCCTTTGGTGTGTGTGCCGCTTCCCATGATGCATTTGCTGCGTCCCTCTTGGCAGATGTGAATGAGCGAAGGCCGGCGCCCACCTCTGGTGGGGGACTTCATAACGGTGGTTATTTTACACTGGGAGGCGGAGCGGCCGCTGACCCCCGACGCCCATCCCATCGTGTATACACAATCTGACGACAGTTGATGGATTTAGCTGTTTGGGGTTTGTTTCCCATATCCTTGTAGCTTTTCTTCTTTCTCGTCTTTTCTTTTTTCTTGGCAGTTCTTTCCTTCCTGCTCTTGTCTCTCTCTGCTTTCCTCCCTCTTCCTTCAATCTCTTCTCTCAATCTCTGTCTCTCTCTCCTCTCTGTCTCTCTGCCTTGTCGTTCTCTCGCTCTCCCGTTCCCTCTCTCACTCTCTCTCTATCTCTGTCTCTGTCCCTCTCTTTCTCTCTCTCATCCCTCTCCCTCTTCCTCTCTTCCTCCCTCCCCCTCTATCTGTCTCTCTCTCTCTCTCTTCTCTCTCTCTATGGCTCTCTCGCTTCTGGTCTCCAAAACAGATCCAGATGCAGTGTGCTATCGGAGTGGTTGTGAAACTTTGGCTGTCACTCAGACTCTTGTGTTGTGTGTGTGTGTGTGGGCGTGTGTGTGTGTGTCTGATGTGTGTGTGTGTGTGTGTGTGCGTGCGTGCGTGCATGTGTGTGTTTGGATACAGTTGATTGTTTTTGAGCCAACACAGCAAAGCCCTAATCATAAGAGCGAGACACAAAAGGAGATTTATGCGCCGGCCTGCGGCTGAATTCTATAGCAAACCGCTGTTGTCTCGCTTGTACATACGATGCGAGGGAGGAGGGAGGAGAAGGGAAAGTGGTTGGCGGAAGTCCTGTCTGTCTCCGCGCTGTATCCTGAGGCCCCCTCTGCAGCCCCCGCCAATCAGCATTCATCATTGATGGAACTTTTATTTACTCTCACGATCATTTCCTCCCTTTCTCTCCTCCTCTCCCCTCCTCTCCCCTCCCCTCCTGTCCTCTCATCGCTCTACCTCTCCTCTCTCCTCACTCCTATCCTTTCCTTTTCTTTCCTCTACTTTCCTCTCCTTTCATCTCTCTCCTCTCTCTATCCTCCTCTCCTCCTCTCTCCTTCCTTCTTTCCTCTTTCCTCTCTCCTCTCCTCTCCTCCTCCTCTCTTGTTTATTCACTCCTCTCCTCTCCCTTTCTCTTCTCCTCTCTCCACCTCGCCTCTCCCCGCATTCTCCACCTCCTCCTCCTCCTCCTCCTCCTCCTCCTCCTCCTCCTCCTCATCATCATCATCCTTTCCCAATCCCTGTCTCGACCTGTCTGCTTTCCCTCTACAGAAGGCCACGGGACCAAGGGGTCAGTGTGGGCGGAGCGGCGGCGGTGCTGGTGGCGTGCTGGTGGTGCCGGCGCTGGCGGGAGGAGGCGGGGAGGCGGGCGGCGAGTTCAAGGCGATGCCCTTCATCGGCTACCCTGTCGGCGGCTGCTGAAGACCCAGCTGCTGTCCGAGGACCTGGGTGAACGGCGTGGGAGATCCGCTGCGGCGAGAAGGGCAGCTGCCCGCCGCCTGCCACCTCTGCCACGCCCAGACGGTCATCGGGCTGGGCGGGGCGCCGGGAGGGAGAGGAGGAGGAGGAGGAGGAGCAGGAGGAGGAGGAGGAGGAGGAAGGGGTGGCGCTGGTGATTCAGGTGGAGTAGGAGGAGCCGGAAGAGGCCGGGGCGGGGGCCCGGCGGAGCAGACGTCGCCCGTCCCCGTGCTGCTGGAGGTCAGCCGCGTGGTGCCGCTCTACAGCCTTGTCCAGGACAACATCACCAAGGAGGTGAGGAGGAGGAGGAAGAGGAAGCGGAGGAGGAGCAGGAGGAGGAGAAGGGGGAGGAGGAGGGGAGGAGGAGGAGGAGCAGTGGGCGTCTAGGTGTGGGTGGGAGTGAGTGGGAGAGTGTGGGTCTTGGTGTGCGTGTGTTGGTGTGTAGGTGCATGCGTGTGTTTGTGTGTGTGTGTGTGTGTGCATGTACATGTGCACATGTGTGTTTTTGCAGTGTGTGTGTGTCGTGTGTGGTGTGCGCTAAGACCATGAATAGAACTAAGGACATGACACATGATGACAGGAAGGACAGCACACGGGCACACGCCGCAACAAATAAATCACGTCTGTAGATTTATAATGTATTGCAAAAAGAACATCATCTGTTGGTGTGTTGCAGACAGCGCACAACGGCGTAAACTAAATGTCAACTTTGAGAAGAGCACGGCTTAAGTGATAGATGCAATGTCTTCCAGCGTCTGTAATGCCCCTAACCCCTCCGCTGACGTACAGCGACGCCGTACTTGAGACTCCTCGTCGTGTCTCACCGAGAGTGTAGCTACCGGCGTGCGCCTCTAGGTGGCGTAGGTTGGCTAGCTTTCACCACTGAACATCGGCAGCTTCATTCAGGGGCCGATGAAAAGGATGATGTCATCGCTTTTGCTTCCTGTGAGGATAAGTTATAGGTAGTGTATGTGCACGTGAAATTGCGCCTGTGTGCGCGTGGATGTGTGTGTGTGTGCGTATGTGTGTGTGTGTGTGTGTGTTTGTGTGTGTGTGTGTGTGTGCGCACGCTGTAAAGTACAATGGAATGCTTACTCCCCATTCACTCCTGCAGTATTCTTATAACATACCCATACGTGTCAAGTTATGCTAACTGTGTCATGTTTCGACTCTATGTGTCGTCAGTTCCGCAGGACCCACCGGCTGGCACACTTCGCGCATCAGTCGCGCAGGGTGGGGCTTCATCCTGGCTTCAGACTGCTGTACAGAGCGTGCTTTGCAGCTGGGTGGTGCTTCTGGACAGGTGGGTCCTGGCTGAGAGTCGCCTGACAGCGGCTGGGGTTTCAGAAGGCGTCAGCGTCAGAACTCCTTGGAATGCGGGTTCTGCTTCAGCCTGTTAGCAGACTGTAGGGCTTGTGGACTGGAATGGGTGGGGCTTCAGACTGGGTGGGGCTTCTGGACTGGGTGGGGCTTCTGGAATGGGTGGGGCTTCAGACCGGGTGGGGCTTCTGGACTGGGTGGGGCTTCAGACTGGGTGGGGCTGGTCCTAATCCCTCATAGCAATAACATCACGGTGCCTCGACGCTAGAGAGCTAGTTGATTAGCTTGGCGTTCATTAGCCAAAGCCCACATTGTGGCCTCAATGTCCTTTGGACACTTTTGAACTAAAGGTGTCCAGAAGAAGTGTTGTGTTGCTGCCTATTAACACTGGTCAACATATGCACTGAACTTCTAAACTTGGGTGTTCATAATGGATCAGATATTAACAATAGCCAACATGCACACAAACACTAGATTATTGGCTACAAATGTCTGATGCGTCCGCGAGGCCATAAAAAGATCTTATTAAGCTCATGAATGTCCACACACTTGAAACGGGAGTTCTCAGACACAAGTGAAAAGCCTTGATTAGACTGTGATTGTCATGTATTTCATGATTCATTTGAGCATTTCGTATTTTGGTGCCCATTTATGTTCCGTTAAAATGTTGGTTTTGCCGCCTTATGTTACAGTCTCGTGAAAGAAGAACGTAAGTATTGGTTCCTGTGATGACTTGCATTGACTTGAATTTGCTGTGTTAAGGTTTTCATTTTTGAAAGCCCAATCATCTTGAGGTATAACAGGTTCCGGAATGATCTGTAGTCCAACCTGTGCGTTGTATTGTCATTTGTGGTAAGAGTTGTATTCTTCCAGAACCTTCTGCTACTCGAATACAAACCAGGTGCCTCAAAATATTGAACTTCCATTACGAATTCATGCTAATCTGTCAGCTGGAAAAAAGTTTCAGATGCGCCGATTGACCAAGCATGACCAAATATTTGCTCATAAATCCGTCAGATGAATTACATTATTTTACATGAAGTGGCTTATAACATTAAGAAAACATTTCTCACAGTTTTAGGTCAGAACAAAGAAATTATGAAAAAAAGAAACACAAAATGCTGTCATGAAACTTTGCTTTTAGATTTCTCTTCACTCCGAGTTCAGATGAGTCGTACAAAACATGCTGGGAGATAACTTATATGTAGATATATATATTTATATATTTATTTGTACACATTTTACTTCATATAGCCGTACTGTATAAGCACTAATGTGTTGTCACTCCGGCACATAGAATTGATCACTTCTGTGTCGGTGCTGAATTCCTTTTTATTTCGACCACAATCTCTCTTCTGTTTTGTAATTCAACAATTGTATATTATGGCAATCTTAATTTTTCTGTATTTTATAGCTGTGTTTAGGAAAAAGCAAAAGTGTATTTTTAGAAGCCTCATTGTCAATAAAAATGTTTAGCTAAGACTTTCTCTTTTTCCTCATAACCATAATCTGTTCAAATATCTTTTAACAACAATACAATATTGTTATAAATACGTCATATTTCACTTGGTGTCATGCAGTCAGCCAAGAATGGCCATGGGGTTCTGCGGTGGGTTTCTGGGTCAAGCAGATACGTGAAGTCAGAATTCGGGGGAATGCTGTCGGTCTCCGATGCCAGGCTTAGGCCTTGAGGTCAGGCCTTTTGAAATGGTGCAAATTGGACCATTGGTGGTGCGAGAGACGGGGTCTGATTGGTTCCTCTTTAGAGATTTGTCTGTTTAGTAGGGTTGTGGATAAATGTGGACATTTGGATGTGTATTCAGCCCTGGGAACACGGAGAATCACAATAACACCTCGAGTGCTTGACGCCTAATAATCACTGCCTTAAGTTTCAAGGAGGTCAGAGCTGGCAGGACGCCGTCCAGGCCGTTCAAACAATGTGTAAAGTTTCCTGAATGTCTGGAGAAGCACACGTATTCCTGAGAACAAACCCCAGTGTGTCATGTTACTGTGTGTAGTTACCCTGAGCTTGGTCTCTGGGGAAGAGAAGCATGGCTGACCCCAGGTCACCCTTGGACCCAACATTCAGTCTGATCCCCTGACTTGTTTATTACCATTATGCTTTATTAACAGATTAACAGAAACATGTCCACAATAAACAGAAGGACTAAAATAACAGAAGTAGCAGACATTATGAATCATAAGCAGGTGAGCACATATCTCTAATAACTGAACGTGTTCTGCTGCCGTGTTGTTCCCACACACAACACAAGGAATCAATATTCACTTTAAAGTCACAACATGAACATCATTAGCTTTTCCCACAGACCACTTGCATTATGAATATAATATTACATCTGATTTAAATCAGGTTCCATGTGAGGCTTAGAAAAATAAAAACTGATATCAGAGCCTGTCGGTACAAAACTGTTAATGTCTGAAAATATCTAAAATATTGTAGAATAAAAAAGTTTAGATTTTGGATTAATCAACATTTAAAATATAATACAATTTTGAAAATCATTGTAAAACCTTGTTAGTCAACCCTATGGAAGATATTATTCTTTATTCTTTATTTGGATCAACGTTATCTTCCACAAAGTGGTCGCTAGTCTTCCTCCACACAAAATCAATAACAAATAAAACAATGATTAAAATCACACAGTATCAATAAAACAACAAAGAACAACCACAAAACAACACAACTCAGAAAATAATGTACAATTATGGAACAATAAATGAGGAGAAATCAAAACAGTCAAAGGTTCAGAATCATCAATAACCACAATAACATCGATATGAGATTCATCACATTTTGTTTTAGTGACTTTTTGAAAGAAAATCTACTTTTGGTGTGTCTGGTGTTAATGGGGAGTATATTCCAAGCATATTAAAGTCACAACCTTTCATGGTTTATCACACTAAACTTGACAGAAGCCCAATAGAATGCAGCATTTGGAGTATAGTTGAGTGGAAGTATTTAAATCAACCAAAAGACTAAAGTGTTGTATTTAAACTCTCCAAGTGGCCTCCTAAGAGCAGAAACAGCTGCAATTAAAACAACCCAATGGAATACATGGACATCCATGGGTCTACATGCACACCTCTCTCTCTCTGTGTGTGTGTGTGTGTGTGTTTACTGCTGCAACCGACACAGAGACACTGAGTCACCAATCACTCTAACCCAAACCCAGGGTGGAGGTCCTCCTGGGTGGATGTGAGCTGGAAGGTGTAGATGTGTGTCAGTGTGTCTGAGGAGCCAACTACATGTGGGGACACTCTGTAGAAGGACAGAGTGCCAGCAGGCCGGTCCACATACACTCCTACTCTGTTAGAGCCGGAGGGGGGGAGAGGGGGGACTGTTGCAATACCGTTGTACCGGACACGTAAAGACCTTCACCAGCAGCAGCAGCAGCAATAGCATATCAAGCAGCATCATCATCATCAGCATCAGCACAATCAAGACTCCAGGACTTGTTGTTCCATCCAAGCCTGCTGTCATCACCCCCTCCTCTCCTTGTGATTCCTCTGTATGTCACTCCTATATCAACACTCCTTCCTCTCTACCTCCCAGTAACAGCGGCCAGTCAGACTCTCTCTACACAACACCTGGGCCAGTAGTCAAACCTGTCTGGGTGATCAGGATAAGACTGCTGCTCTCTAACCTTCGTCACCTTTCTGTTGTCCTCAGACAGAGAGAGTTGTCTGTGGGCTGTGTTTGGGTCCAGTGTGAGTTCACAGCCATCTGATGGGAGAACAAGACATGATTAGTCTGCTAAAGCACACAGAGATACACTGATGAGGGAGTCCATCACATAGGAGTCATTTAAATAACCTGCAAGTGATGGCTGTGGACACAAAGAAAATATGTTAGCGTGTCCACAGGACGCGTTTCTTTGAGTCTCAGCGCCGAGTGTTTTCCCGCCATTGTTGTTGTTGTTTACATTCCTCCCGCGGCTAACGCGTCGCGCGCTACTGACGTCATCAACTCCGTGACCGCGCGTCTACAGACACTGCGCCCAAGCGCGTTCATGTTGATATCAGCCCATGTATAAATCTCTCTACCTCTCTCTCTCTCTTCTCCTCTCTCTCTCTCTCTCTCTCTCTCTCTCTTCTCTCTCTCTCTACCTCTCTCTCTCTCTCTCTCTCTCTCTCTCCATAATACTCACATTATATTTATTATGATGTATAAAGTACACATATAATCATGATTCCTAGTATCATGATTATTATGTTGTGTATTATGTCATGTAATGACATGATCAATAATACTAATAATAATAGGCCTACAATAATTTGTAATAAAATGTATATATTGTTTATAACCATAATCAAATATTTGTATATAGAATCGAACATTGTCACATTATTACTATTATTCATTATGTTAGTATCATGATTATGATATGATTATGTAATAATAATAATAATAATAATAATTTGAATGAACAGACGTCACCTCCTGCTGTGTGGATGGACTTTCCATCTAAATAGTTAGTGTGTGTTGTGTGTTGTGTGTGTGTTGTGATGAATCAAACTAAACACACACTTACACTTCTTTAGAGCTGATTCCAGGACAGGCAGCTTCTTCATCTCCATGTTCAGTGAGTCCTCCAGCTGATCCAGGGATCTCCTCACGGTCTCTACGTATGACGGAGGACGGACCTCCACCGCCGTCCAGTCCCTGGTGGGTGGAGGTTTCTTCAGGGATCCGAAGGTCTGGAGGAAGTGGAGGTGGTCTTCGGTGTGTGAGAGCTGCTTCACCTCTGAGCTTCTAGCGGTCAGATCTTCTATTTCCCGCTCCAGCTCTTTGATGAAGGCTTCAGCTTGTTTCTTGATGGATTCCAGTTTCTCTTTCACCGTTTGGTTGAGATCATCCCGGCACTCTTCAATGCGGCGCATCAGAGCGGTGAGGACCCGCTCACCGTCGGCTATCTCTCTGTCTGCGTCTGCTTGGCTGAGTTTTACTGTGTCTTTGAACTCCTCAATCTTCCGTCGTCTCTCCTGGATCATCTGCTGATCTTCAGACTCCATCTTCCCCAGCTGGGTCATCTTCTCGTCATATTCCTCCTTTAGAGGTACAACAGGATGGGACTTGTGGTCCGTCGCTGTGCAGATCAGACACACACACACCTGTTCAGTCTGGCAGAAGAGCTCCAGAAGTCTGGTGTGTTTCTGACACATCCTGTCTTCCAGACGGTCCCTCGGCTCGACCAGCTCGTGTCTCTTCAGGCCTGCGACTCTCTGGTGTGGCTCCAGGTGGGTGTGGCAGTAAGAGGTAAGACACACTAGGCAGGACTTCACGGCCTTCAGCTGGGTCCCGGTACAGACGTCACAGGGAACTTCTCCTGGTTCAACACATGGCTGCTCTTTTACTCGTACAGACCTTTTAAACTGGTCAGCCATCTCTGATAAGACGGTATTGACCCGTAAATCAGGTCTTGTGTGGAAAAGCTCATTGCAGACAGGACATTTGTACTGGACTTTGTCATCCCAGAAGGTGGTAATACAGCCTCTACAGAAGTTGTGTCCACATGATGTGGAGACTGGTCTGTTGAACACATCCAGACAGATGGAGCATGAAAGGTTCTCCTCAGACCAGGAAGTGTTAGCAGAGGCCATTCCTAGAAAACATTGGTTTTATCAAGTTAAACAAATAAGACTTTGGTTTTGGTCATGTATTACAAGGACAGAATCAGGGCTTTAAGTCTCTAAGACATAATGTGTGTATTCTCATACAGCCCATGTGTGTTCATCCAAGCACAAATGTTCTTCTAACAGGCTGTGTGTGTGTGTGTGTGTGTGTGTGTGTGTGTGTGTGTGTGTGTGTTGTAGTTCCCTAGTTTCCCCAACAGGGGGCAGTATAACACAGCGATATGCAGATAGTATTATTATTATCATTATTATTATTATTAAGATAAGATAAGATAGAACTTAATTAATCCCGAAGGAAATTCTTGTGCCAGGTTGCATAGAATACAGTACAATAAAACAATCGAGAAATCAACAGAATAATAAAATAAACTAACAGATTTACAAATATACAGTCAAAATATAAAATATACAAATATAGGCAAGATAAGATGTTCAGACAATTGTCATAATTAAAGTGTAATACTGTGATAATAATAATAATAATGGTTCGGGGACGTATTGCACCTGATAGAAAGAATATGAAGAATATTGCACATAATGTTCAAAGGTAATGTAGGAGAGGTATTGGACATGACATTAAGAATATTGCACATGATGATGAGAGGTAGTATTACAGATAATATTTAGAGATAACATGAGATTAATAATAATAATAATAATATAGCACATGATATTGAGACTGTTGCACATGATGTTGGACACTAATATTAATATTGCACGTAATACTGAGAAAAATGCACATGATGTTGAAAGGTAATATTGCTCAGTGTTCATTGTCTTATATTTCAACAGAAGGGGGAGGAGTTATAGAGTTTGTGGTGGCGTGGGGTGGTGGGCCACAGGGGGAAGGGAGAGAGGGGTGAGGGGGGTGAGGGGGGGGGGGGGTGAGGGAGAGAGGGAGAGAGAGGTGAGGGAGGACATTTTGCTCTTCTTCCTCCCCATGTTTACCCATCGACAGCGCGACCCGCCAGGGGCCGTCTGCTATCGACCGCCGTCCTCTGCCTTTTCTTCTGGGGGGCCACTTGGGATGGGGAGCACGTATACGGGCCCCTTTGTTTGTATGGCGGTGTGTGTGTGTGTGTGTGTGTGGTGGTGTGTGTGTGTGTGTATGGTGTGGGTGTGTGTGTGTGTGTGTGTTGTGTGTGTGTGTCTGCTGTGTGTGTTCTGTGTGTGTGTGTGTGTGTGTGTGCGTGTGTGTGTGTGTGTGTGATTCTTTGTGTGTGTGCGTGCGTCCCATGCATGTGCGTGTGTGTTTTCTTTGGAGAACATGGCTCACACCGGAGCTAGAGCCAAAATGAAACCATTTACAGTGTGAACCTCACACACACAACTGCACACAGACGACAATCTTCTATCTTACTATCACACAACACACCACATTGTATTTGGGGGAGGGGGCTTCAGTAGGACCTATCGGACCAGAGGTAACACGTGATTGGACTAAATGTCAATTGCAACCAGACATGACCATAATGACCATATGGAAGAGCTAGCATATACATGACACAGTTAGCATAGACTTGACACGTATGGGTTATGTTATAGACGAATACTGCAGGAGTGAATGGGAGTAAGCGATTCCATTGTAATTACAGCGTGCGCACACACACACACACACACAACACACCAGCACGCCGACACACACACACCGCCACACACACAAACACACACACACACACCCACGCGCACACAGGCGCAATTTCACGTGCACATACACTACCTATAACTTATCCTCACAGGAAGCAAAAGCGATGACATCATCCTTTTCATCGGCCCCTGAATGAAGCTGCCGATGTTCAGTGGTGAAAGCTAGCCAACCTACGCCACCTAAGAGGCGCACGCGCCGGTAGCTACAACTCTCGGTGAGACACGACGAGGAGTCTCAAGTACGGCGTCGCTGTACGTCAGCGGAGGGTTAGGGGGACATTACAGACGCTGGAAGACATTGCAATCTATCACTTAAGCCGTGCTCTTCTCAAAGTTGACATTTAGTTTACGCCGTTGTGCGCTCTCTGCAGCACACACACAATGTTTCTTTTTGCAATACATTATATCTACAGACGTGATTTATTTGTTGGGCGGGCGGTGTGCTGTCTTCCTGGTCATGAATGTGTCATGTCCTTTAGTCCTAATTCATGGTCTTACGCACACACAGCACACACACACACTTACTTCAAATAACCAGCACATGTGGCATGTAAGATGCACGAAGCACCACACCACACAACCCCACACACAAAAACACACGCATGCACCTACACACCAACACACGCACACCAAGACCCACACTCTCCCACTCACTCCCACCCACACCTAGACGCCCACTGCTCCTCCTCCTCCTCCTCCCCCTCCTCCTCCCTTCCTCTTCCTCCTCCTCCTCACCTCCTTGGTGATGTTGTCCTGGACAAGGCTGTAGAGCGGCACCACGCGGCTGACCTCCAGCAGCACGGGGACGGGCGACGTCTGCTCCGCCGGGCCCCCGCCCCGGCCTCTTCCGGCTCCTCCTACTCCACCTGAATCACCAGCGCCACCCCTTCCTCCTCCTCCTCCTGCTCCTCCTCCTCCTCCTCCTCTCCCTCCCGGCGCCCCGCCCAGCCCGATGACCGTCTGGGCGTGGCAGAGGTGGCAGGCGGCCGGGCAGCTGCCCTTCTCGCCGCAGCGGATCTCCACGCCGTTCACCAGGTCCTCGGACAGCAGCTGGGTCTTCAGCAGCGCCGACAGGTAGCCGATGAAGGGCATCGCCTTGAACTCCCGCCGCCCTCCTCCGCCTCCTCCGCCAGCGCCGGCACCACCAGCGCCACCAGCACCGCCGCCGCCTCCGCCCACACTGACCCCTTGGTCCGTGGCTTCTGTAGAGGGAAAGCAGACAGGTAAGACAGGGATTGGGAAAGGATGATGATGATGAGGAGGAGGAGGAGGAGGAGGAGGAGGAGGAGGTGGAGTAGGAGAGGTGAGAGAGGAGAAAGAGAAGTTGTATCTATCTATCTATCTATCTATCTATCTATCTATCTATCTATCTATCTATCTATCTATCTATCTATCTATCTGTCTGTCTGTCTATCCCTGTCTCTATCTGTCAATCTCTGTATCTGTCTACCTCTCTATCTCTCTCTCTCCCTATCTGTCTGTCTATCTATCACTCTATCTCTATATCCATCAATCCCTCTCTCTCTCTCTATCTGTGTCTCTGTCTCCTGTGCTGTGTATGGCCGGTCTTCTGAGAGCCCGTCCGAGACACCGGAATCACAGCAGAGATAGGACGGACTAAACTCAGGGCGTGTATCCCTTCATGGTTTGATGGTTTTCAAAATTGTCCACAGGGTCGGCCGTCCGGGTGGACACTCCCACTTGTGATGTCACTTTTGTCAGAATTACTTCTTGAAACGGCTCGTAATGGCTAATCACAGTCGCACCTCGTGGTCTAGTTCCATCATATTAAGCGTATTCATATGTTTCATATTTGTGTGCATATACAGTGTGTGAGTGTGTGTGTGCGCGTGCATGTGTTTGTCTGGCTTTGTGTGCATGTGTGTGCATTTGTGTCCGTGTCCTCGAAACGCCTGTGTGTGTGTCTGTGTGTGTGTGTGTGTGTGTGCGCACATTTGTGTCCGTGTCCTCGAAACGCCCGTGTGTGTGTCTGTGTGTGTGTGTGTGTCTGCGTGTGTGTGTCTCCATAACAGGGCTTTCTTTGGACCTGTCCCGCTGAACTGACTGCATTTCTCAATGAGCAGGCTGATTGTTTGACAGGCCGTGTCATGTCCCTCTCACATGAATCAGACGGTGGGTGAGCCAGCGCAGGGATTGGGTTACCGTGCGAAATTACCCCCTTGGCTCGTTGAAACGCAGCCCAAAGTGACCCCAACGCAACACAACAGAACAGAACAGAACAGAACGGAACGGAACGGAGAAATGTCCAAGAAATACCACACATTGTGCTGTGAGTGTGAGAGTGTGTGTGTGCGTGTGTGTGTGTGCGTGCGTGTGTGTGTGTGCGTGTGTGTGTGTGTGTGCGTCAGTGCCAGAGACAAATACCTCAGAGAACAAATAAATAATCTCACGCCAGCGGAGGTAGCGAGCGGCCGGGTGTCCTGTGTCTCGTGATTGAATTATGGCAGACCTTTTGAACAAATTGGTTGTGAGACTAATGACTGAGAGCGACCCTCACGCACACGCACACACACCACCACACACACACGCACACACATGCCGCACACACACCACACACACACGCACACCACACGCACACGCACACACACGCCGCACACACACCACACACACACATGCACCCAACGCAAAGAATTTCTCCCACATCCTTTCTTCGTCGTCCTCTCCGACGTCGTCTTCATCACTATTATCATCGCCACCATCATCATCACCATCTTCATGGGCATCACCATCTTCATCGTCATTATCATCGCCGTCACCATCTTCATCGCCATTATCATCGGCATCGTCATCACTGTCACCATGTTCATCGGCATCGCCATCTTCATCGCCATCACCATCTCCATCGTCATTATCATCGCCATCACCATCTTCATCGTCATCACCATCTTCATCGCCATCACCGTCTTCGTCGTCATTATCATCGCCATCACCATCTTCATCATCATTATCATCGCCATCACCGTCTTCATCGTCATTATCATCGCCATCACCGTCTTCATCGTCATTATCATCGCCATCATCATCGCCATTACCATCTTCATCGTCATTATCATCGCCATCACAGTTATAGTCTCAAGGGGCTTTACAGGCCATATGATAATGGGTCATGTGATCATGACACCCCCCTAGCCCTATAGCACCCCTAAGGGCCAGAAAAGACTCCCTTAATGAACAAGGAAGACATCTAGAGAAGGAACACAGAGTGGGGATCCTTCCTTCCAGGGACGGTTCAGGGAGTGCAATGGGTGTCATACGGGCATAAACAGGGGTAACAAAGTATAACAATTATAAAGATATCTGAGTTATCGCTCAGATACCTCGTCGTTGGCCGTCGCTGTTATTTTCTTTCTGGCGGTGACCTCTGAATTGGGTCGCACGTGGTTCGTGACACAAAAACACCGGCCCTCTATTCGTTTTGCTATTTTTTCTCTCTAAAAGTCTCTCTCTCTATCCGATTAAACAGGGGGGGCACGGGGTCACCGAGCAGAAGCGTTTCCTGCTTCTGTTGCGGCGACGAAAACCGAGCCAGCCTGGAGCCCGCTGCTCCAGTGTGCACCCTCGTTCCCGGAAGAAGCACCTCTGCCCTGTTTCTTAGAAACAACAGCCCATGGGCTGCTGCTGTTAACACCATTAGGACCTAATGATTGGATTGACCAAACCCATGTATGCGTACACACTCACGCAGACGCACACACACACACACACACAGAGAGACTACGAAGACACACGTGTGGTCGGTCCGAAAGTCGAGAAACAAACACACACACACATGCGCCCGCACGCACACACACACACACACACACATGCGCCCGCACGCACACACACACACACACACATGCGCACAAGTCCCTACTGTTGTCGGTGACGTGTTCTGCCAGCAGGGCGGCTGCACGAGCGCTGACGATCGTCTGATAAATCAATACTGTGGGCCAGCTGGCTAGTGTTTTCACATATTAGCCCTGGGAAGATGGACAGTAATGGCGGCACCGTCGTAGGCTAGCCAAACAAATTAATACATTAGGGAGGTCACCGCGACCTTCTTGTAAGCCATGACATGGCTCGCCATGGAAGTGAGAATCTGCGACCCGCAGGCAGCCACCGCCCCCCCCCCACCCCCCCTTCCTCCTCCTCCTCATCCTCCTCCCCAATCCCCCCCCCCCCCACCCGTGCCAGAGTGTCTGCGACGCTACCCCGGGATGATGTCAAGTCTCTGGGTTGTTGTTGTTTTTTTTCATTATTTCTTTCTCTCCCTCTCGCTGCCGCCTGTTCCGATCGCACGGCAACGATGACGCGCCGCCCCTGTTTACCTCGCCGTCGATAAGCAATCAATAACGGATAGTCCTCGGGGGGGGAGGGGGGGGGGGGGTTTCTCCCCCCTTCATCTTTGTTTCCGGTGTACCGCAATCGTGAAACCGATTTCCCCCCCCACCCCCCCCCCCCCCACCGTGCTCTGTTTTATAACAATGTCATCGTTAGCCGACGGGAGAATCGTCATAACAACGGGAAATCACAATAGAATC
>PIJE02000462.1:111418-146418 GCA_002895965.2 Coryphaenoides rupestris | reverse complement strand
ACCGGTGTCACTCGAGTTGAGATGCTTGAGGTCATTAAGGTAGGGCGGGCGGGGGGGGGCGACGGGGGAGGGGGGTTATAAGAGGGCGGAGGATGTGTGTCATGGAGGGGGGCGGGGGGGCGGGGATTGAACCCATGAACCTTCTTTTGGCTCGGGAGTTCAAACAGCAGAGTCCAGATGCAACCAACCACATCTTTATTAATGCCTTTATATGTATACTGGTATATGGACAACAGTGGAGAAGAATGAAGACGAGAGAGAGAGAGAGAGAGAGAGAAGAGACGAGAGAAGAGGAGAGAGAGAGAAGAGAGAGAGAGAGAGAGAAAGATCAGTAAGGGGGTGGGGCCGGCCTTGGAGTCAATAGTTTGGGCGATGTGGGGGCTTTGCAGGGCAGTGGGAGGGGGTTGGGTATATGGAGTTGAGGTGGAGGTGGTGGTGGTGGTGGTGGTGGTGGTGGAGGTGGTGGCCAGTGAGTCAGAGGGGCCTGGGTGATAGAAATGTAATAACACTGGAGAAAATGAGGCACTGGTGGAAGTAGCAGGACGGATGGGGGTGGAGGGGGAGGGAGGGGGGGGGGGGCGTGAAGGACAGGTCATCATCACCCCACCTCACCCTCCCTCCTTCCCTCCCTCCACCCCTCTTCCACCCCCCACCAGCACCGGTGAGCCCAAGTTTTTAATCCAGTGGTGGTTGGTGGTGGTGTTGGTGGAGGAGGAGGAAGAGGAGGAGGAGGAGGTCGAGGAGGAGACAAGGCAAGGCAGACAGACAGGGACCCTGAATTAGGTATGGTCAGGTGGGTGTCTATGGTGTGGGTGAGTCACACCCCACACACACACACACACACACACACACACACACACACACACTCTATGCCTCTCACTCACCCGTTCTTACAAATCTTCGTCGCTAGACGAGAAACCTCATCGTCGAGGATGATTCATTGTCGCTGTCGCCTCGCCGATCTCCTGTGTTACCTTTTTGTTCTGCTGTCGCGTGTGTGTGTGTGTGTGTGTGTGTGTGTGTGTCACCATTCAGTATTACTCTTCCTGTCTGTAATTGCCTTGCGCCACGGTTGTTTGTTTTGGTCCCGTGGAGTGAGTTTAACTCTGTTACAACTTTGTTGTACACTTCACTTCTTGCTTTTGGACCGGAGTCGCAGTGAGACGGATGGGTTTCATGAACCGACAGAAAGAAAAAAAATTAAACGTTGTGTGAGTCCGAAGTGTCCCAAGACCACCGACAAAAACCAGATCATTTCAGGACACGACTGGCTTTTCCAAGAACTAATGCTCTTTTGGTACTTTAGTGGTGTTTACAAGTACAAGTCCGATTGTTTGGGAGGTTTGAATGTGTTACCAAAGCGAGGTGTTTCGGTGAAACCAAATATTATCACTTTGGAATTAACTTTGTTCTTCTCTTCCTCTTTAATGCGTCTTGCAGAACACAACACAGCTCAGAGAGTTACACAGTCCTTGGCAGTTAAAAACACTCTTGTCGAAAAACAAGCTCAATTCTTCTGAAAGTGTCATCCACTCACACAAGTGAGTTTATCTTCGCTAGAATCCGTAACGAAACAGAAAACAAGGCATAGCCTCGCCCCTTTCACTTGTTGTGTTTTTCCGGCCCAGACTGTTCCATCTCTCACCAGAAGTTCTGCTGTAACACAGTAGGACTGCTGGATCAGAAGTTCTGTTAAAACACAGTAGGACTGCTGGATCAGAAGTTCTGTTAAAACACAGTAGGACTGCAGGATCAGAAGTTCTGCTGTAACACAGTAGGACTGATGGACCAGAAGTTCTGCTATAACACAGTAGGACTGATGGACCAGAAGTTCTGCTTTAACACAGTAGGACTGATGGACCAGAAGTTCTGTTAAAACACAGTAGGACTGCTGGATCAGAAGTTCTGTTAAAACACAGTAGGACTGCAGGATCAGAAGTTCTGTTAAAACACAGTAGGACTGCTGGATCAGAAGTTCTGCTATAACACAGTAGGACTGCAGGATCAGAAGTTCTGCTATAACATAGTAGGACTGATGGACCAGAAGTTCTGCTATAACACAGTAGGACTGCTGGACCAGAGGTTCTGCTTTAACACAGTAGGACTGCTGGACCAGAAGTTCTGCTATAACACAGTAGGACTGCTGGATCAGAAGTTCTGCTATAACACAGTAGGACTGCTGGATCAGAAGTTCTGCTATAACACAGTAGGACTGCTGGATCAGAAGTTCTGCTATAACACAGTAGGACTGCTGGATCAGAAGTTCTGCTATAACACAGTAGGACTGCTGGACCAGAAGTTCTGCTGTAACACAGTAGGACTGCTGGATCAGAAGTTCTGCTATAACACAGTAGGACTGCTGGATCAGAAGTTCTGCTATAACACAGTAGGACTGCTGGATCAGAAGTTCTGCTATAACACAGTAGGACTGCTGGATCAGAAGTTCTGCTATAACACAGTAGGACTGCTGGATCAGAAGTTCTGTTAAAACATAGTAGGACTGTTGGATCAGAAGTTCTGCTGTAACACAGTAGGACTGCTGGATCAGAAGTTCTGCTATAACACAGTAGGACTGCTGGATCAGAAGTTCTGCTTTAACACAGTAGGACTGCTGGATCAGAAGTTCTGCTATAACACAGTAGGACTGATGGATCAGAAGTTCTGCTGTAACACAGTAGGACTGCTGGATCAGAAGTTCTGCTTTAACACAGTAGGACTGATGGATCAGAAGTTCTGCTGTAACACAGTAGGACTGCTGGATCAGAAGTTCTGCTTTAACACAGTAGGACTGCTGGATCAGAAGTTATCCTCTAACATCCTAGGGCTGCTGGGTTCTAGATTACACAAACTGTAATGTTAAAACCTCCACACAATCAATTAGCAGGAGGCAAACGGTAACCCTCCTGTACTCTCCCTTGCAAAAGAAAAATACGAAAATAAAACCAAGATATGAATTATCGGTGTGGCATTCAAAAAATGTGTCTCGCAGACGCGGCAGTTGTAATCAATCAATGCAATCAATGTCAGCAATAACATATTTCCCTGCCGTGTTATTGTTGCGGGAAATTGAGGAGTTAAATGAGTCAGGCCGCGCCGATGAGTCAGACAGACAATCTTATTTCCTCTGTAAATAACAAACGGAATAATAGCCCAGCTATCGACACACCGTCAATATCAACAGAGTCTTACTCACGGCGTTCCCTCATTTGAAACCTCATTTGAAAGTTATGTAAACTTTTTGAATGTACCCAATAAATTAGAAGATATATAAAAAAAAAAAAGGAGAATCACAGCGGGATGGCGGAGTGGTTAGCCTCTCCGTGATTGGTCCACCCCAGGAATTGTTTCCAAATGTGTGTTGTTTTGCCTTGCATGCGTGATTCTGTGTGTGTGTGTGTGTGTGTGTGTGTGTGTGTGTGTGTGTGTGGTGTGTGTGTGTGTGTGTGTGTGTGTGTGTGTGTGTGTGTGTGTGTGTGTGTGTGTGTGTGTGTCTGAGTGTGTGCCCATCTGCGTGTGTGTCTGCATGTGCATGCATGTGTGTTTGTGCCCATGTGCGTGTGTGTTGACGTGTGTGCCCATTTTTGTGTGTGTGTGTGTATGTGTGCGCGCATGCTTGTGTGTCTGTCCATGTGTGTGTGTGTGTGTGTGATAGATGTACTGTAGTCATGTGGTCTTCATCAGGCCTCTAGATGGCACACCAATGCAGAGGCAGCTCTTGGTAGGAGCCGGTCGTGTCAGACCCAATCCATCTATACACGGCGGAGCACGAACACGGAGTTCAGCACGAGGCATACAATACAACAATACAACAATACAACCGTTTTATCAAATACTTTCACCCCAACCTCAACGTCGGTGGTTGACGTTGAGCTAATACACATACAAGACACGCATGCTGACAACCTGCAAGGTAAACTGTGACTTTTTCAAGAACTAACGCTCTCTTAATACTTTAGTGATGCAAGTACAAGTCAGATTGTGTGGGAGGTCACCAAAACCTATACGTCTATGTATTAAGTGCGGTGGAGAGCTTCAGTTTCAGCGCCGGCGTATTTATCTCTCCGGCCGTCTCGCGGGCGTAGTCACGTGACTTCCACAGACGTGAAGATGAAA
The DNA here is from genome assembly GCA_002895965.2 of Coryphaenoides rupestris. Classification (NCBI taxonomy): domain Eukaryota; kingdom Metazoa; phylum Chordata; class Actinopteri; order Gadiformes; family Macrouridae; genus Coryphaenoides; species Coryphaenoides rupestris. The sequence goes on along the minus strand of PIJE02000462.1, from coordinate 142,305 downwards.
CCCCGAGGGAGGACTCCCTCAGCCAATCAATATCATAACTAATAAGCACAGACAGACTTGTGTGCCCGCTCAAAGATGCTAATCTGGTCCACTTGTCCTCAGATCACTGCTAGCGCCGACACGCTGGGGCGCATGAATATGCTCATCAGCGTAGCCGTCGCGCCACTGCCTCCGACGCACACACACACTCACTCACACACACACACACACACACACACAACACACAGCCAATAAATAGCAACACACACACACACACACACTCATACACACACTCACATGCACACAACACAAGCACACACAGACATACACACACACACACACACGCACACACGCGCACAATGCACACAGACACAAAACACACACACACACAGCCAATAAATAGCAACACACACTCATACACACACTCACATGCACACAACACAAACACACACAGACATATACACACACACACGACACACATGCACACAAACACACACACGCACACACACACGTGCACACATGGAAACATACACACTCAGTGCTAATTAAAAAAAAAACTCCACAGTCTATTTGTGTCACATCATCAGTTTGACACATGATTTATTGCCGTGGAAACAAGCTTAAGGGGAGGGGCACCGAAATAGGAGAGGGAGAGAGAGAGAGACTAGAGAGAGAGAGGAGAGAGAGAGAGAGACTATAGAGAGGGAGATGGGAGAGGTGAGAAGAAATTGCGAAAGAAAAGTCAAAAATTATTAAATTAATTTGGGGAATAAATAGGAGACAAAAAAGATGTGGTTAAGCGGGAATTAGGGATATGGAGGGAGGGAGGAAGGAGGAGGAGCAGGAGAGGGAAATGAGGAGGAGGAGATGAAGAGACAGCAGAGATGGCAGTGGTGGATGAGAGAGAGAGGGAGGGAGGGAGGGAGAGAGAGAGAGATGGGGAGAGACAGAGGCAGCGCTAGCGATGATGTCATCCCACATTGGCACCGTCGTAACGAGAGAGTGATTCGTCATTTGATCTTTTTCTTTTTTCTTTTTTTGACATCTTTTTTTCTTTTCTTATTTCAGTCCCAGTATATTGGAATCAATGGCAATCTGGGATATGTTTCTCGCCTCCCCTTTTCTCCCATCCCCTCTCCGCCCATCTCCTCTCCCACTTCTCCTATCTCCTCTCCTCTCTTCACCTCTCTCCTCCTCTCCTCTCTCCTCCTCTGTCCTCTTCTCTCCTCCTCTCTCCTCCTCTGTCCTTTTCTCTCCCCTCCTCTCCTCTCTTCCCATCTCCTCTCACACTTCTCCTCTCTCCTCCTCCCATCTCCTCTCGTCTCCCTCGTCTCCCTCTTCTCCTCTCTCCTCCTCCCATCTCCTCTCCCCTCCCCTCCTCTCCTCTCCTCTCCTCTCTTCACCTCTCTCCTCCTCTCCTCTCTCCTCCTCTGTCCTCCTCTCTTCTCCTCTCCCCTCCTCCTCTCCTCTCTTCACCTCTCTCCTCCTCTCCTCTCTCCTCCTCTCCCTCTCCTCTCCCTCTTCTCTCCTCTCCTCTCCTCTCCTCCCATCTCCTCTCCCCTCCTCTCCTCTCCTCCCATCTCCTCTCCCCTCCTCTCCTCTCCTCCCATCTCCATCTCCTCTTCTCTCCTCCTGCTCTCTCCTCCTCTCCTCTCTCCTCCTCTCCCTCTTCTCTCCTCTCCTCTCCTCTCCTCCCATCTCCTCTCCCCTCCTCTCCTCTCCTCTCCTCTCCTCTCCTCCCATCTCCTCTCCCCTCCTCTCCTCTCCTCCCATCTCCATCTCCATCTCCTCTCCTCTCCTGCTCTCTCCTCCTCTCCTCTCCTTTCCTATCCTCTCCTCTCCACTCCTCCTCCACACCATACTTCTACACCTTTTCCTCCTCTAATCACGCAGCCCTTGTGCATTCTCTCCTCATCCTCTTGCCCCCTTTTTTCCCTTTTTTTCTTGGATCGGAGGTGGGTGGGTGGGTGGGAGGTAGGGGGGGTCTGTGTGGTGGCGCCCCCCCCCGCTGTGTCTGTCTCTGTCTATCCCACTGCCCCCCCTCCCGCAGTTTATGGGGTTTATGTAACATCTTCATTACCGGTGGGGAGGCGGCCTTTAGGTGTGCCCCCCCGCCCCCCCCCCCACACACACACCTTAGCCCCGCCCCTGCCGCCCCCCCCATCCAGAGAGATTACGTTATCCAGAGATAAACAGTGTCCTTGAGCGGAGAGGGGTGCAGATAACAGATTGTGACACAGCTGAGGCTCTTTGTTGTGTTAATTAAAGATGACCTCACCGCTAAAAATGGACGCCACGCCCCCTCGTCACGAGCCCTCGCCATCAGCAGATTGCAGATCCCCATAGGCAGGGGGCCAAGGGCTGTCTGCATTCCCCCTCTCTCTCGCTCTCTCTCGCTCTCTCTCTCGCGCTCTCGCTCTCTCTCTCTCGCTCTCTTTCGTTTGCTTCACTCATTAGTCTCTCATGCTCTCTCGCTCGCTCTCTCTCTCTCTCCACCCTCTCTCTCATATACTCTCTCTCTCTCTCTCTCTCTCATATAATCTCTATCTCTCTCTCAGCCTCTCGTTTGCGTCACTCATTAGTATCTCATGTTCCCTCACTCTCACGCTCTCTCTCTCCATCTACATCTAGCTCTCTCTCTCCCGTTGGCATCACTCATTAGTCTCTCTCTCTCTCTCTCTCTTTATCTATTTCTATCTATCTATGTCATTCACTTCATTCATTAGTGCTGTCTCTCTCTAGTGAAGTCTCTCTCTATTAATCTTTCTGTCTCTCTCTCTCTCTCTCCCTCTCTTACTATTTCTATCTCCTTCAGTCTCTTTCTCTCGCCTAGAGTCTCTCTCTATCTCCTATTTTCTATCTCTCTCTCTTTCTCTTTCTCTCTTCCTCCGTCTCCCATAGCCTCTCTCTCTTTCTGTCTCCCACAGTCTCTCTCTCTCTCTGACTCTGCGCCGTAGTCTCTCTCTCTCTCGTTCTGTCTCCGAAGGTAGCATCCTCTGTGGTGTCTCGACATTGAGCGCTATGGCATCCCCTTATCCACCTCAGCGTATGTGTCCTTACGTACACACTTACGTGCACATGTCTGTGATGCCCAGTGAGTGTGTGTGTGCGTGTGTGTGTGTGTACGTGTGTGCGTCTATGTTATATCGGCGGTGTACCCCTGACCACAATCCCAATTGATTTTCGGCGTCTAAAGCTCGGACTGATAGATGTGCTTGCCGTCCGTTTTTTAATACGTTAAGCACGGTCGTGTTTCACAAATGTCCGTGCCTCGCGCACACGCCGATTAAAGTGAACGAAACGTTTAAAAACGCGTACGGTCCGAGCACTTGTGTTTAAAAGCTCAGTACAAAACGATGGATTGAAACACTTTTATTTATTTTTTTTTAAACGGTTACAACTCCATAAATGCCAAATTTATATAACATGGACCCGTTAAACATTTTTTGTTGTGTTGCTCTCCCGATGTTTTCCGTGACAGAAGCGGGCATCTGCCATTTTGGCACGGCGTTTTATTGTCCTTGTAGCGTGCATTAGCTGCGTCATAAAACTTTGGGTGTTGTTCAACTTTCAAGTTCACTTTATTCACGTTTATGAGGCAATCCACCCCGGCACCCTAAAGTGTGTACGTTTCGAATTTGGGCCTGAAATTTCCCCTGCGAACGGTGCCGCGGATTATCTGCGTTTTTTTATCGGGGATGTGAAGATGATGAAGACGCTAAGCTACATCATTAGCTTTCCATTGGCAAGTCGGGCAAACAAATAACGTTTTTGTTTTTTTTGTATGTTGTACACGCGACACCCAAAATGATTTCTGTTCCGTATTTCAACGTGTGCTGCTTCTCACTGCATTCCTTTCTAATCATCTTTGAGAAAAGCATCATTGGGCATCCACTCAATTCATCGTCCTCATTCTGATCGCTGCTAGTTAATGGATCGATGACCATTGACTATTTATTTCACTGACAGTTGCAGTGGCAGTTCAGATACTGCCTGTTAAGTTGGCTGTTGAAACGTTTTGAGACATCTTTTTTAAATGCCCAGAACTTTCCGTACGAGAAGGTTTCTAAACGGTTCTGGAGGCAGGTTCTAATCAAACCCAGAATCTTCTATATGGGGAGGTTCTAAACGGTTCTGGAGGCAGGTTCTAGTCGAACCCACAACCTTCCGTATGGGAAGGTTCGAAACGGTTCTGGAGGCAGGTTCTAGTCAAACCCAGAATCTTCTATATGGGGAGGTTCTAAACGGTTCTGGAGGCAGGTTCTAGTCAAACCCAGAATCTTCTATATGGGGAGGTTCTAAACGGTTCTGGAGGCGGGTTCTAGTCGAACCCACAACCTTCCGTATGGGGAGGTTCTAAAAGGTTCTGGAGGCAGGTTCTAGTCAAACCCAGAATCTTCTATATGGGGAGGTTCTAAACGGTTCTGGAGGCAGGTTCTAGTCAAACCCAGAATCTTCTATATGGGGAGGTTCTAAAAGGTTCTGGAGGCAGGTTCTAGTCAAACCCAGAATCTTCTATATGGGGAGGTTCTAAACGGTTCCGGAGGCGGGTTCTAGTCAAACCCATATTCCGTGTAGCACACCCTATAGCCACGACACAATCCCGTTCCCCTGTGTTGACGTATGACGGCGTAGTGTAGTGTCTATTACTGCTGCGTTGGTCTGCTCTTGCCACCTCCTTCCCACGTCACAGAGGACAGCGGCGGTAGTCATAGCTTCAGTCCCCAGTTGACTCCAAAGTCCTCAGTGGCCCTTGGCTCCGAACCTATATTAAGCTTTTGTTTTTACCAGTACACACAAACCACGTCACGCCGGTGCTACAATGTCCCCTGGCGGTCATGTTTCCTACACATATTAACTATACACTGTATATATATTTATATACCTTTTTTTTTTTATTCCAGTCCATCTATATGTGTCTATCTATCTATCTATCTATCTATCTATCTATCTATCTATCTATCTATCTATCTATCTATCTTAAGCAACATTCTGTACAGATTCATGCCGTATAACATTAATTCCAGCCCCGCTAATGGATTTAAACAAGAAAAAAAACCCGGATAAGATAAGATAAAACTTTATTGATCCCGAAGGAAATTCATATAATGTGATATAGTGTGATATAAAATGGATGCCATTAATCCCAGACAAGAAATGAGGGTGTCAAGGCAGAAAGTGTGGGAGAGTAATAGCATAGAGTAATAGCAATTACATCTACGTGAATGATACAGGAAATATATATCGATATACACAATATCTATCATAGACAGTAAACAATCTGTAAACACCATAGGCGGTAGTAGAGTAGGTTAGTGTAGACTAAAAGTGTAGCTTTACTCTTCTATATTTTTGTTCATTTGTTTACTTACTTTCTAATTGAGCTGTCTCAGTCATATGATCTCATATGAATTATTCTGGGTACCAGCAGCCTATATATGTATTTTTATTTAATATTTTTTTACAAATGATCATTAAATTCCAAACGCCCCCCAAAAGATATTAGCACCCATATATTACCTTTTTATATGATAATCCTCCTCTCGTCTTCGAGACGTTATCTGGGATTATACGTTTGGCCTGTGTGAACACTCAATTATGATTAGCGGTAATTCATTTCAGATAACCACCGGTGGTGACTGGCGCTACTGCTTTAAATCAATGCACTATCAGCAGCCAATCGGATCATGAGACAGTTGGCCGATTCACCCACTTTGGGAACACGCTAAGAAAAAAGAAATATAAAAAAAAACTATGATGGACATTTCCCATTGAGTTTTCCAAACGCCGAACGTCTTGTAGAAAGCGTTGTTAGCGTAGTTGGTTTTTATGTAATTTTGTAAACGTTTTTTTGTGAGATGTTACTTGATCTATAAGTGCAGTGTAAATGCAGCCTGTGCACCTTTCCCCTCGATACGGTTACAAGGGAAATGAACTGCATGGGCGGCCTTTACAGCGACTGTAAAGACTCCCGTAAAGGCGCGCTTGAACACACGATTGCTTTATGATTCGCTGTAAAATAACAGCGCAACATGATTAATCAAATGAGGGATTAACAGCGTGGCTAAAGTAAATGTCTCACACGAGGACGACGACGACGGCGCGGACGTAATTTAAGCCTTTCGCCCGGTGACCCAGTGTCTGACTCCTTCACGACACGTGTCCACAAGATTACATTACAAAAAATAACGACGTTGCTTCTGGATACATACACGTGTATACGCTGTGTGTCGCACGCTAGCTCCACGATCCGTATATGTACCGAGCGCGCGGCCCCCCCAGCCAGCGTCTCCACATCCTGTCCTGCCCGGCGGCGGCGGCGGCGGCGGCGGCCCCCGTGTAGCCGCGGGTCCCTGGCCACGCCGTGACCCCGGGTTGCCCGCCGCGGCTCCGCATTTTTACGGCGTCTCTCAGGGGCCCTCAATCAGTGAGTTAGTGTGGAGATGCCAGGGGTCCAACGGCCGCGGACCCCAGCCGTAATGGAGGTGGGCCGGCGGGGGTGCGGCGCTAATGAATTAAAGGGACAGAATGATGTCATATTAGCAAATAGCTTTTTGGAGGAGGGGGGGGGGCGGGGGGAAACTACCCCGAGGTCCTCAAGTTCAATGCAGCTTTCCACCGTCCACTCCCTGTCTTACAGTACTACTACTACTACTACTACTACTACTACTACTACTACTACTACTACTACTACTGTCCACTCCCTGTCTTACAGTACTACTACTACTACTACTACTACTGTCCACTCCCTGTCTTACAGTACTACTACTACTACTACTACTACTACTACTACTACTGTCTACTCCCTGACTTTGAGTACTACTACTACTACTACTACTACTACTACTACGACTACTACTGTCCACTCCCTGTCTTACAGTACTACTACTACTACTACTACTACTACTACTACTACTATTACTACTACTACTACTACTACTACTACTACTACTACTACTGTCCACTCCCTGTCTTACAGTACTACTACTACTACTACTACTACTACTACTACTACTACTACTACTACTACTACTACTACTACTACTACTACTACTACTACTGTCCACTCCCTGTCTTACAGTACTACTACTACTACTACTACTACTACTATACTACTGTCTACTCCCTGACTTTGAGTACTACTACTACTACTACTACTACTACTACTACTACTACTACTACTATACTACTGTCTACTCCCTGACTTTGAGTACTACTACTACTACTACTACTACTACTACTACTACTACTACGACTACTACTGTCCACTCCCTGTCTTACAGTACTACTACTACTACTACTACTACTACTACTACTACTACTACTACTATACTACTGTCTACTCCCTGACTTTGAATACTACTACTACTACTACTACTACTACTATGACTGTCTACTCCCTGTCTTACAGCACGACTACTACTACTACTATTACTACTACTACTATACTACTACTATTACTACTACTACTACTACTACTACTACTACTATACTACTGTCTACTCCCTGACTTTGAGTACTACTACTACTACTACTACTACTACTACTACTACTACTACTACTACTACTATACTATACTACCATCTACTCCCTGTCTTAGAGTACTACTAGTACTACTACTACTGCTACCAATACTACTACAACTTCTACTATACTACTACTATACTACCATCTACTCCCTGTCTTAGAGTTCACCTAGTACTACGATAATATACTACCGTTTACTCCCTGTCTTAGAGTACTACTTGTACTACTATTACTATTATGCTACAGTCTACTCCCTCTCCTAGACGACTACTACTACTACTACTATACTATAGTACCATCTACTCCCTGTCTTAGTGCTATAGTATTACTAATATACTACTCTCTGCTCCCTGTCTTAGAGTACTACTACTATACTACTGTCTTCTAGTATTCCAACCTAACCGCCGTCAACTTCCTGTCTTAGAGTACTTGTAGTACTACTACTACTACTACTATACCACCATCGACTCACTGTTCTCATCCATAACATGTATACAAAGCCACACACAGACACAGACATGCACACACACACACACACACACACATGCACACACACACACACTGTCTGAAATTGAGAATGCTATGGCTGTCCTGGCCTGAAATGACCTTGAGGCCTGTGGCTAATTTCTAAACACAGCACAGACAGGGAAACAGTCAGTAGGGATGAAGTCATACACGCACGCACACACACACACACACACACACACACACACACACACACTCACGCATATACACACCGTATTTGGCAAGTGGTTTCATTTTGGCAAACGTACTGGCATGCCGCTGTATGGATTCACTTAAATAAATTGTGTTGCCCGTCTACGGGACCCTTTATATACATATTCATCAGAGTTTGTAGTTTGTTGTCTTTGTTGTCTGCAAACTCGCGCAAACAACACAACGACGTACTAAACGGTCACTTATTGTGTAAGGTCTCGTCCAACGGGACAGCTTGTCGTGTACGGGGGGGGGGTCATACCTCACCCCAGACGGTGGCGGCGGTGCCAACAGGCCGTCGCTCTGTGTCTTTCAGACAAGAGTTAGTGGGCAAAGTCCCCCGTGCATTTCAAGCGCCATTTCAATATTTCAACGATACATCATAACAGGAACATCGGATACATCAAGCGGATATGTTAATCGGATGATGACAATTCATCAAAAACTCTGAACGGCATTACGGAGGACGTTGAGGCTGGCATTGGCTCGCCGGGTACGTAGCCGCCTTTTGAAAAATAATACAAAAATGGCGCCGTTTGAGCCGTTTCAAAAGGAAGCCACCGTGTTCGGGAGTCACCGTCGACGCCTCGACGACGTCGGGGCGGGACACCAAAAATTACGACCTAAATAATCCCCCTGCACGGGTGGATGGGGCGCCAGGAGGTGCCAAACGTATTGTTGTATTGTTGACTCACCATGCTGTAAGAATCAGCAGAAATCAAAGGGTCTTAATGTCTCGACTGCCTGTTGTTGATAGCATATTGATGGCCTAATCAAGAGGAGAAACGGCTTGGTTTCCACCAAGCGAATGGGCGAATGCAAGCCATTACAAGGATAAATTATGTGTGATTATGCTCTGAAAGTATTACAATAAATACTGGTATAAATAACTGGCAGCTGCTCAGATGTAAAAGAAAAAAGAGAAAATCTGCACACGGCACCACGGTCCTTGTTGATAGAAAACAGATACACATTTCCTATTTAATCACGGCTAATATCTTGTAATAGTTAGCGCCATTGTTGCGCAGCGCGTTTCTTGTCTGGTATTTCCCTAATGTTCGGTAACAAGGAAAGGCTCTCCTGGTCTCGTGTTTTCCCTAAAGCCCGCGGATTATTGTTTTTATGAATCCTGAGGGCTGTGGCTTGGTTGTTTGCGGGCTAATGGGGCACTTTAATCATCATTAAAGTGGTAGCCTAGGGTTTCCAACTTGGGAAACGGTCTACGAAAACTCCAACACCAAGCAGAAAAGGTTGTGTACTTGTTAAAGCCGCGCCGGTGTGCGCCGCGAGCTGTCCCAGGGCACGTACGGTGTGTCCATGCATATGAGCCATTTCCCCATGAATAAGTCAAGAGGTGCCTCCGTATGGATGTACACACGTTCTTCGCGCCAAGAAGAATCACTTGGCCCCACAAAACCTTGTTCGTCTCGAAAATGTCGTGTTTTTTTCATTTACCTCCGACGTGCAACACTTTCTATCTCCGTCAGACATCTCACTCTCACTCTTAATGAGATAAATATGGACAATTAAGCGCAACTTAACTGCGCATACTTTCCAACGTGTACGTTTCTGCCTCGGATCGTATCCCGACGGAGCTGCGGCCGCGTAATCGACACAGAAAGACGACAATCGATGTCTTAACGTGTTACTCTGACTCCAAAGCCGGTGTCAACAGTTAACGTAATTCCTTCCGTCTGTGTAGGTCAGTATTAGGAATCGTGTGACCGCGGAGATGGATGAGCTTGTGGCTTCATCTTAAAAACATCTTTAGTTGGTGAACTGTAAGTCGTCTTTCACCAGCGGAGGTCGAGCGCGTGTCTCAAGTTTTTTGTCACAATTTGTGATGCTGGTAAAACAGATATTTATTCTAGGTGTCCTCCTGAGTGTTGTCTACGTGACAAACTTAAAGCGGAAGGAACCAATACGATTACACAAGAAGGGGTCGTGACAAAAGAGAGACACTTAAAGGGCTCTATTTTACCACCGGGTGTGATGTTCTATTGGACTGTACCAACTGGGTGGCTTAATCTATCCATGACACATCTGGATTGACACTCCCACTTTTGATGTCACCATAGGCCGGTCGATTCTTCAAATGGCTTTGGATGGCTAATCAATATATCACACCTGGAGGTAAAATAGGGTCTCTTTAATTCACAATATAGCACGAAGTGTTGAATACTTCAGACCAATTGCAACGTCCACCGATTTGCTAATAGCGTCATCTAATTTAATTACATCCCAGCTGTCGGGGGAGAAGGGAGAATTAGGCCAGCCCAACTGAGAATATTAAAACAAAGTTATGCATTTATTTTTTCATTGCATCTCATTAAAAAAAATCTAAAATAGCAATGCAAGAAGAAAAGTTTTGCACATTTTGACAGGCCGGTTTTTTTTTTCGCAACACGAGTGACATTTACTCTCTCTGTCGTATTCAAAGATTAATAAATAGCTTGCTTGTTACATATATTCTCAGAAACAACCACCAGAAGAAATCAAGAAATCTTTTTTTGTTTTTTACACAATAATTAATTTATTTTTGTTCTACAATGACTCTCCCGGCCTACTCCAGAGAAACCTCCAGCGTGAGTCCACTTCTGACGGAAGCGAACGCGGGAATAAGCGTTCGGTTCCGTCACCCTTTGCGAGCGCTCAGAACCGAGATGGAACCAAGATGGAGCCGCGAGGTGAATAAGACCCGTGGCCTTGTGTTTTGGCACCGGTGGACAACACAAATTAGCCTTCCAGTTAGCGGTTAAATCGTACCGTGCGATTCTGCCGCGAAACTGGCCAAGTCACAAACACTTATACGTCAACGGCTGTTCTTTTCGGGGTTTCTTTTTTTTTTCATAGGAAATTGGAAAGAGTGAATAATAATTGCCCTGCTGTGCTTATTTACCTCATTTACAGTTTATTTGCGTGTTACTCCAGGGGTGAACTGAAAGGCCCCTTCTCGCGGGGATTTGCCGCATGACAACGTGTCTTCATATAGAACATATACTACGCACATAGACCTAGACACGTAATGTCTGAGAGACACACACACACACACACACACACAACCTAATCCCTCATTTATGATTTCTGCTAGCTGGCTAACCCTATTTTATTAAATAAAATTTAAAATGAGTACATTAAGACATTAAATAAAAGAAATTATCCACAACGTATAACCCATCTGGCACTAGACTCGAACCCCCCGCTACCTTGCCCACCTCTCTCTCTCTCTCTCTCTCTCTCTCTCTCTCTCTCTCTTCTCTCTCTCTCTCTCTCTCCTCTCTCTCTCTCTCTCTCTCTCTCTCTCTCTCGCCCGCTCGCTCGCTGCCGAATGAATGAAGGTGTACGGCGTCCCGTGCTTTTGTTGTGTACTTTCTCATGCGAGCGCGCCCAGCAGTAAGCCTTGGCGGGGACAAGGTGTTACTTAAAGAGGGTAAGCTAAGGTAAACGGGGGATTTGGCGTGCTCCAGGGGCCCCACTTTAAACTGTAGCCAGGGGGGGCGGGGGGGGGGTGGGGGGGGGTGGTGATGGTGATGGTGGTGGTGGGAGGTTGGTTGCTGTTGAGCGCAGGAGACAAAAAGGGGTAGTTTACAAAGAGAGAGAGAGAGAGATAGAGAGAGAGAGAGAGAGAGAGGAGAGAGGGATGAGATGCATGCAAGGCGCTGAACACTTACAGTTTTGCCCATTATTGCCTGTCTCTCCGCAATGTCACGGCCGTCCGTCCCGTCGCGTGGAACGTGACTTTATGTGACAGACGGGCGTTATTCATTCTCGCCACGCGTACCGAGCGAGAGCGCCGTGGTCTCTCCCATCCCATCTCTGCGAACCAGGGTCGCATGAAGCTAGGGCGACGTGCGAACAGCGCTTCGGGGGGGGGGGGGGGGGGGGGGTTGAAAGGGGTTTGTTTTGTCTTTTTGCTTTTTTAATTGCGGCGGCAGACCACGTGTGTGTGTGTCTGGGTTGTTTTTTTTTTTTATGTGTCCCGCGCGCCACGGCAGGGTTAAGGAGAGGCTGCGGTTAACTGGTTGACGGAGCGCAGGTGGAGACGCGGGCCAAGTAGGTGGCCGCATCTGGCGAGGTGTTGGCGAGGAGGCCCCCCCCCCCACCGCCGCGCAGGAAGTAGCCGAGGTGTCAGGGGACTTAGGAGAAGGTTGTAAAAACCGCGCTCGCGTCTCGCTCTCTCCCGGCGTCATCGCCCCTAACCTCTCTCTACCCCTTTTTTTTGGGGGGGGTTTTCTGGTCGGGAAACACCACCACTATTACGACGACTCCTTGACTACCACTACAACTACAACTACTACTACTACTACTACTACGACTATGACTATGAGTACGATGACGTGAATGTTGCCAGGCACCTAGAGCGGATGGGGGGGGGGGGGGGGGTGGAGTCCTCGGAGGGAAAAGGGGTGAAAAGGGACGTTGCCATTTGCACGGAGGGGGCTAACGCTACGGACCGACGAGATGTGAACATTAGCGAGCGCGTGACGACGTCCTCGACTCCACTTGAATCGCTGCGTTAGCCGAGCCATGCATGAAGAAGTGATGGTGGCGGAGGAGGGGTGTGTGTGTGTGTGTGTGTGTGTGTGTGTGTGTGTGTGTGTGTGTGTGTGTGTGTGTGTGTGTGTGTGTGGGGGGGGGGGGGGGGGGGGTTCCTCCACAGCAGCGGAAGCCAACGCGTGTATTGTCACACGAAACCCTGCTGCCCTGCGTTGCCTTGTATTCACGCACATGTCTCTCTCTCTCTCTCTCTCTCTCTCTCTCTCTCTCTCTCTCTCTCTCTCTCTCACTGCCTCTCTCTCTCTCACTCTCTCTCTCTCTACGCTACGCTACAGTAGCTACATGGATACAGTCATTTCCATGCATGAATGAAACCGTGCCGTGACATTTCGATCTGCGATGCAACACACTGATTTAGTTCGACAACATTTCCACCGATTCACGGGTTACTTATGTATATTTATTTTTTTACGTATTTTATCATCACTATAATATTCTGTGTGTGAACATGAGAGAGGCTTCCGTTGAATACCACACACACACACACACACACACACACACACACACACACACTACACACATACTTTAGGGGTTTTTGTGTTTTGTTTTGTTTTTGATTGGCCTCACAAAACTTTTCCCCATCAAATCACGTCGGGAACCGTTCCAGGTGGGCCCCCCGACCGGAGACGAATGGAAAACGAGGAAGGACGCCGCAAAACGGAAGAAGAGATAGACATAAACATATGAAGAAGATGAAGAAGCGCAGATATTTTTTCCGTAACGCGATGTTCGCCTGGCCCGGCAGCGCACGGGACCGATAGATATACCCGGGCCACACACACACTGTGCAATCATAATGGGACAGATGTATAAGGTTTAAATAATAGATTGTAACGCAGTGCCTCCGCCGCTGCTGCTCCCACGAAAGGTCAAACAAAATCCACTCCGGCATCCACTCAGAGAGCGTGGATTTGCATTGTGTGAGTGTGAGATGTTACGTAATTTACCCATCTTTTCATACACGGTATACTGTACTGCACTGTACTGTACTGTATGTATACTGTACTTTACTGTATATATACGGTATAGTCTAAATATGGTTGGGTGGTTGAAAAAGGTATGTTGTATTTTCTGACGCTACAGGTGCGTCGCTCACACAAATCTACGAAGCACCAACATCATCGTGTGTTCATGACGTGTTGGCCGACGTTGTTTTCGCCCGATATTTAGGTTTTTTTTTGTTTCGTTTTTTAGTCGGGCACAACTGAAGCCGTTACGTAAAAGCGAAGCTCGTAGTAAATGTCGACGAATCAAAGATCCCGACTCAAAAGATCCTCGGTAAACCCGCTGCGCCGTCGACGTCAATGGGAGACTTGTCGGTTGAAAAAAAAACAAAAACAAACAGCCAAGTTCGATCGCGAATCGAGATTAGACGGTGGTCGCCTTCTTATTTTCCGGGGGGGGGGGGTTGTTTTTTTTTTCATTTACATTTTTTTTTGCAACCCTCAGCAAGTTTTTTCGGGAATCTAACTTGTGTTTTTTAAACGGGGAAACCTTCGAAAGAGCAAAGCTGGCAGCGGGAGCCCGGCGGGTGTAGGAATGTGTTTTGGGGAAACCTCCTATACACAGAGCTCTTTCTGTGAAAAGGGCAAATCATTCATTTTTCCATCTCCCTCTTCTGCAACCTTTTGCTTCGCATCCCCGCGTGTCCCGGAGTCCAGACTCACTCCCTGTGTTTATAAGTTGGCCCGTGCATCACATGCTTCAACTAAGCTGCCCTTTATCTCCTGTAGAAATAGTTGGAAATCCAACCGTTTGGGACCTTTTAAACTGTTTTGACAGGTTTTTATATTTTTTTCCCTTCTTTCCATCACCCCCACGAGGACTGGAAACCGATGTGTGTGTGTGTGCGTGTGTGTGTTGCTGCGTGTTTGTATTTCTGTATGTATGCGTGTGTGTGTGTGTGTGTGGCTGTGTGTGGTTGTGTGTGTGTGTGTGTGTGTTAGTGTGCGTTGCGTTGGCTTTTCCCGTAAGCTGACATGAAAGTTATTTCACAACTCGTGAAGTGCGTGGGTGTTTTTTTTTTCTCTTTTCTGTCTGAGACCCGAGGACGTTCGGTGCGGTATCGCCGCCGTGACACCGCCCGCGATGCACCCGTAAAGAAAATAACAACGCAATGAGTGTTCCTGTGGGGGTCCCCCTTGCTGTTAATGTGTGGTGTGTTTTTTTTATTTGCCGGAAAGAAAGAAAGTCAGGTTTCACATTTTTTTTTAAACAGTTCCTTCCCGACCAAGCGAAGGTGAACCTCAAATTGGCTCTGAATGCAAGAATGAAATGATTTAATCTGCGCTCGTGTTTTCTTCAATATATTCTCGAATCAAGTATCGATTTATTAGTACTTTGAAATCCCTAGCATTATAAGAAACAGTCAAATAAATAGAAGAATAAGCCAAAATGTAGACCGATTGGCCCCATATGCACACCATGCAAAGCTCTCCAATGATCCTTTCTCAGAATGTGAGATGTGAATGACCTGACTTAAAAAACCCTTCCCTCTCTCTCTCTCTCTCTCTCTCTCTCTCTCTCTCTTTCCCATTCTCCCTGTATCTCTCTCATCCCATCCTCCTAACCCTCGACCTTTCCTCTCCTCATCGCGCGCCGCAGGGGAGACCCTGAGCCTGGTGGAGGACATCTTCTCGGGCCTGGGCTCGTCCTGCGTGGTGGCGGGCAAGCGCAGCCGTGACCACGCCCACCCGGCGCTCTACTCCGTGGTCTTCAAGTGCCTGGAACCGGACAGCCTTTACAAGTGAGCCCCGACCCCCAACACACCCGCACCCACACCACCACCAGCACCACCAGCACCACCAGCACCGCTGCTACCCCACTCCCCCCCCTCACCCTCTCTCTTTTAATAAATCCACTTCTTGTAATGTTTCATCTTTTTAATAAATCCTCCGTTCTTCGTCCCCCTTGTTGATTGATCGCATGGCGAGGGGAGCCACACTCCGTCAATGTGCCACGTGGCGGCTGAGTGGACTTTACTCTCTAATGGAATTGCGAGGGGTTTAAACTAATGACCGGCCCGGGCCAAACTTAAAGTCTCTTGGCTTTCCCTTTCGCGAAGTTCACTCGACTGTTGTTCCGTGATTTATCACGACCCCCCGTCCCTCCGGTTTTAGAACGCGTCTCGTGTGATTTTACGATCATTTTAGGGACTCGCCTCTTTCAAAGAAAAAGTGTGTGAACACATTTCAAAGAGATGGCCAACGGGGGGGAGTAGGAAGTCAATTTAATGAATCTGTGTTTAGAACGGACCCGATAGACACCGATAGACACCGGGAGGCGTCGATCACTGCGAGATGCCACTTGTTGATTCAAACCTTTATCCAAGTGTGAGAGAAGTATGACACCAAATACCCAATTGCTTCAGAAAAGTAAATATAAAAGTCCATTCAGCCATGTGATGGGTTTAAGGATACCAGCGTGAAGCCTAATTGTACAGCGCTATACATCGGCACAGTAATTGCTACCGCATGTTTAGCATGTAGTGATGGAGCCCTAATTGGTCCTATAAAGTTAACGTTGCGCGCAATAACATCACTTGACTCCAAAGGAATGAGAAAACGACCGTGAGATAAGTAATGAAGTCGATAATGTATGGAATCGTGACGAGAGTTTGTAGCCTGTATCTAAGGGGTTTTGATTCATGAATAATGTTTGTCCGTGCGTTTGGGAACGTCGACGCGCTCGCCTATCCCGCGATATGTTGTGTTTGGGGTGACTCACGATGTATTGCCGAGCTAATTGTCTTCATTCTTGTCGTGACCGCAGGTTTTATGAGTTCAGGATCCGCCATTACCATAAAGAAATACCTTGTGTTCAGACTATTTTGTTTGCGGTCCGCATTTGCAAACAAAAAGAATGACTGGCTAATACCACATCCTCTCAAGGGTGTCTGCTGCTCCCACCGGAGACGTTATTTTGAATTCAGGGTGTGCGTCTCGTTCCCCTTTTTTCCAGAAGGCAGCTGGCTTGAGTTAGCGCAGGGAAGACGTATCTGGGTCTCACCGTGGTGGTCACCAAATCTCTTCTGGGTTCTTTGGGTTGTTTTTGTTTTTTATGAAGAGGAAAACATTGTCTTGTTGAGTAACCCTCAGGATGAGATCAGTGGCGGCTCATGGCCATAAATAGTAGTGGGGCGGACTTGGGCTTCAGCTCCTGAATCTCTGACCACGGCCACGTTGATATTATTATTTTAATAATGACTTATATGAAAAAATTATGACAGTGATTAGTATAATCATTACTATATTAGAGAATAGACGTTACATTCCTGTAAATATACCAGCCAGCACCCGACGTAATGCTGCGGTATCAAAGATGAACACACACTATAACCCGGGTGTGCGCAACAGGAAGGCACGATAAACAAAAGCAAAGTCTAAAAATAGCTTACTACAATTTTTCATAATTCGACAATTCCACAATGCTTGCAGGGCGTTCGCCATTTCTCCAGTCACTGACTGCCAGTAGTAGTCTGAACGTGAGGACTAATTCAAGAACATTGTAATGTTAGAGGTCTGCAGAGTAGGGCACTGGGGCGGACTAAATCCTGCCCCAATGAGCCTCTATTGGAGCTCCTTGCAGTTCACTTATTTGACCACAAGGGGATCTAATAAATATGCCAGCGAAAGAAGGGCATTGAGGATCCTGCCCCAACATTGTGTAAAACACTAAATTGAGATTGAATCACTGAAATGAATGATGATTTCAACTTTCAAAGATCATAAATTGTTGACTTACAGAAACTAAATATAATTTATGATGTATTAACGTGGAAAAATACTTGTTTTTTTGCTGTTTTTGGGTGGATGATTTCTTCAGGTGGGGCAGCGGCTGGATGAGATAGAGAACAACACCTCAGTGTTATCTAAAAGGTGTTACTTGGCCAACCAATGCATTGCTGTTGTTATATACTATTACATTTAATCCAAACCGAAATAACTTTGCTTTTTATATGGTCAATGAGAGTGCATGTATATAAAGCACTTTTATCCCAAGTTCTTGACAATATTGCCTCATATTCACCTGTCCATACACCCATGCTCCCATGCAATGCTCGTCGGGGCAGTTAGGGTTAGGTGTCTTGCTAGGGATGGGTACCGAGAACCGGTACCACTATGGAACCGGTTCCCGTACAACCGGTACTAACCGTACCGAATCAAAACGCATATTTCGGTGCCTCATTTCGGTGCCAGTAGTTAAAATGCCATTTGAAATATCTACCGCATTTTAGCGCCCTCTAGTGCTCGAAACGAAATATCGCTGATGCACACGTCACGCTGCCCAACCCACACCTAACTTTAGTAAACATTTCAATCAGACAGTGACAGCAAGTACCCGCAAAATGCCGAACACTATGAACTTGTTAAGTTGAGTCCTATTATAGGACTGTTGTTAATGTAAATGCCCGACGGGCTGGATTAAAACGCAACGCAAGCGGGCCGTAGTATGCCCACCTCTGATTTAACCACTTCATATTTTGTACTTTATTTTATCTTAAAGTTGCACAGGTCATTTGAGCCACTTGTTTTACTATTTCTGTCTTCCTCGAAAAACATGTGAGATATTTGCTGCCCAGCTTTCAGTTTTATTTACATTTAAATAATTTGAAAGTTGTGTTTTATTAAGGCTATTACAGCATGTTTTCATTTGTCATAATCAGGATACTCTTCAAACTGGCAGCATTATCAAATTATATATTGTTATAAAACAATCTAAAAAATATCGAGATCGCCCAGCCCTACTAGCAACCCAGAAGGTTGCTGATTCGATCCCCGGCTCCCCCTAGCTAAATGTTGAGGTGTCCTTGAGCAAGACATAGGGTTGGGTATCGTTTAGATTTATCCGATACCGGTGCCAAACCGATACTTTTAAAACGATACCGGTGCCAAAACGGTGCCAGAACCGATACCTTCTTTAAAAAGAGCAAACAACAACCAGTGTTAATTTCGTTAACGAAATGTTTGACGAAAAATATGCGAATCGTTTCCGCAAAACGCGACAACCGGCTAGTTTCTCTGCATTATATTATTATATTATATTATTATATTATTCCCTTTCTTTCCAAACTGTGATAAACGCCACGACAGATTTTCAGCAGACTCAGATATATCCGCTCGGCCAATCACAGCGCGCCATTCCCGTGACTTAACTAGCCTAGTGACAGCTGTCAAAGTCCTGTCAGAGACAACACACACATATCGTAAGAGATTTTAAGCGAAATTATTCATTGAATGAAATAATGAATAACTTTGATGGAACAGAGGAGCCGGTGGTTGTTTCTACAGTGGGAAAAAACAAACCATCAAAAGATCATCATAGACGGGAGAATGTGAAGAAAATGCGACATTCCTGGCGGTGGTCGCTGGACCTTATTAAGACGCAGAAGCGCCGGGTCCTGTTCAACTTTAGTTGAATGAGCGTAGAAAGACTGGACGTTTTGATCAAGATCACCAGCAATGAGCTGATCACCGTGACTACAGTCCGTCTTCTTGGTGTGTGTGTTGCCGGCGATTTCTTACACACACACACACACACACACACACACACACACACACACACACACACACACACACACACACACACACACACACACACACACACACACACACACAAGACGGACTGTAGTCACACTTATCAGCTCATTGCTGGTGATCTTGATCAAAACGTCCAGTCTTTCTACGCTCATTCAAGTAAAGTTGAACAGGACCAGGCGCTTCTGCGTCTTATAACAGTTAATAAGGTCCCCCCCCCCCCCCCCAGTTGCTGGGGGGGGGGGGGGGGGGAAGGGGGCAGGCGCGCATTGTCGGGTTTTTATCAATCAGATGAATGCATCAAATCTTCGCGCAGTATGTCGATCTATGCAATACATCACTAGAAGGATACCCGGTCTGTTGTTCACAGCAGTTCCGGTCATCTTGTTTTTTTAAATGTGACTAAAACTAGACTAACATTTTATGAGTTTTCGTCGAAGAAAACTAGACTAAAACTAAGAAGGTTTTTAAACATTTGTTGCAGGTACTATTGTTCGCGTTTTTTGGGGTAAAATGCAGCCAGACTTTCGACCGTCGTGGTTTCGGCATTTTGCGGGTACTTGCTGTCACTGTCTGATTGAAATGTTTACTAAAGTTAGGTGTGGGTTGGGCAACGTGACGTGTGCATCAGCGATATTTCGTTTCGAGCACTAGAGGGCGCTAAAATGCAGTGGATATTTCAAATGGCATTTTAACTACTGGCACCGAAATGAGGCACCGAAATACGCGTTTTGATTCGGTACGGTTAGTACCGGTTGTACGGGAACCGGTTCCATAGTGGTACCGGTTCTCGGTACCCATCCCTAGCAAGACACCTAACCCTAACTGCCCCGACGAGCATTGCATGGGAGCATGGGTGTATGGACAGGTGAATATGAGGCAATATTGTCAAGAACTTGGGATAAAAGTGCTTTATATACATGCACTCTCATTGACCATATAAAAAGCAAAGTTATTTCGGTTTGGATTAAATGTAATAGTATATAACAACAGCAATGCATTGGTTGGCCAAGTAACACCTTTTAGATAACACTGAGGTGTTGTTCTCTATCTCATCCAGCCGCTGCCCCACCTGAAGAAATCATCCACCCAAAAACAGCAAAAAAACAAGTATTTTTCCACGTTAATACATCATAAATTATATTTAGTTTCTGTAAGTCAACAATTTATGATCTTTGAAAGTTGAAATCATCATTCATTTCAGTGATTCAATCTCAATTTAGTGTTTTACACAATGTTGGGGCAGGATCCTCAATGCCCTTCTTTCGCTGGCATATTTATTAGATCCCCTTGTGGTCAAATAAGTGAACTGCAAGGAGCTCCAATAGAGGCTCATTGGGGCAGGATTTAGTCCGCCCCAGTGCCCTACTCTGCAGACCTCTAACATTACAATGTTCTTGAATTAGTCCTCACGTTCAGACTACTACTGGCAGTCAGTGACTGGAGAAATGGCGAACGCCCTGCAAGCATTGTGGAATTGTCGAATTATGAAAAATTGTAGTAAGCTATTTTTAGACTTTGCTTTTGTTTATCGTGCCTTCCTGTTGCGCACACCCGGGTTATAGTGTGTGTTCATCTTTGATACCGCAGCATTACGTCGGGTGCTGGCTGGTATATTTACAGGAATGTAACGTCTATTCTCTAATATAGTAATGATTATAGTAATCACTGTCATACATCCATCCGTCCGTCTATCCATCCATCCATCCATCCATCCATCCATCCATCCATCCGTCTGTCTATCTATCGGGGGGCACGGCGGACAATATTATTTCATTCACTCACGACTTGATCGAAATTCACATGCCGGACATCACTGTCCTCACTACCCACCCGGACTCATGTGACACAGCCCCGGCCCGTTTGATGCTCCTCGTCATCCACTTCAATGTAATTCAATTCAAAGGTTATTTATATACGTAGCACATTTACACACAATCGAGTGCTGAACAGAGGTAAAAGTCAAACAAATAGAAATAAATAAAATATGCAAGCAACAAAGCATTAAGAAGAAAAACTAAACCATTAAATGCAGCATTAAAATTATGACGAAATAAAAGCCAGTGCAAAGAGGTAGGACTTGAGTATTGATTTTAAAAGTGCCTCAGGTCTGGGCAGATCTTATGTGGATCGGCAGGCTGTTCCACGGTGCTATGAATTCACACGAGAGATGAGAATAGAGAGCTTTACTCCTCGCCATACAGACTGTATGTGTGGCTACTGGGGTGTGCTTATTGTAGAGGTGATTGTAAAGTTACGACAGAAGTCACCTTGGATCCGGCATTCTTACTCTGTCTGAATTTCTAACGTTGTGAATCTAATGTTTGAGCTTACCTAGTGTTAATAGACAATCAACGCGCTTACAGCAAGATGATCGGTCCGACACAAATATCAAGCGAAATAAAAGTTAAACGCACCCTTCACCCAGATTTGAACTCATCGGCTATCAGACTTTAAATATCCGCCGTCTGATTTGTAGTTAGTGCAGCAACACTGGCAGAAGCAAAAAGGTCGAGAGACGTTTTATACGACGCCGTTGCAACGCTGACTTAAGATCGACAAACAAAACTTTTACGCTGGCGGGTAACTACGGCTGACGTTTTGAAAGAGAACAGCGATTCCGGTTGTCTTTTCGCGTAAGTCCACGACCAAGACCCAAACCCAAACAACAGCGGTGAGGCAGGCAGCCATGTGTGCATCAGCGGCGGTGGAATGCAGGTTCACTCCAAGAAACCAAAAACGTTTCACTTGTGAGACGATTTATTTCGGACCGCAGAACTGGAGCGTATGAGGTTTGATTTAAAGAATAACTCGTATACGTAAAATACATGTTAAATATGCGTTTAAATATTAGTTCAAATGCATCGATAGAAAAAAAAAGAATACAAATACGTATAAGCCGCCGTCTCTGCTACCGTCTTTGCAAGATTATTTTCAATAGATGTCAGTTTTCGCGACTTGAGGGTCATCGGGTTTATTTGAACTAAGACAGCGTCAACTAAGTCATCCTTAAAAGTGCAATCCGAATCCGAATCCGAATCAGGTTTATTGCCATAGATTTAACAAACAAGGAATGTGCTTTTGTGAAATTGGTGCATAACATTAAACATTAAACAGCAATATAGAATTCTAAAATAAAAAAATTATCTAAAATCCTAAAAGTGTAAAAAAAGTAGAATTAAGGATGCAATACAACAAGTCTTACCCGGCCGTAGTTGACATGTAACCACTGTCCTTAAAAATAAGCAATTAAAAGGTGCAATGACAACAAGTACCACTAGGTTGACATGTAACCACGTCCTTGGCGTCCACTTCGGTGTGTGAAACAACAATTGTCGGTGTGTGTAAGTCAAGGTCGTTCCAGACAAACACACAGAAACATACAAATCTCCGCCGTGGAAGTGGAGGTTTTTTCAAAAAGCTTGTATTGTCAGTGACCTGAAACACTGTTTTGGTGTGTGGACAGGAGGCCAAACGCACAGAGAAAGGAGAGAGAGAGAGAGAGAGAGAGAGAGAGAGAGAGAGAGAGAGACAGAGAGAGAGAGAGAGAGAGAGAGAGAGAGAGAGAGAGAGAGAGAGAGAGGGAGAGAGAGAGAGAGAGAGAGAGAGAAAGGTAGAGAGAGAGACAGAGTGAGACAGACAGAGAGAGAGAGAGAGAGAGAGAGAGAGAGAGAGAGAGAGAGAGAGAGAGAGAGAGAGAGAGAGAGAGAGAGAGAGAGAGAGAGAGAGAGAGAGAGAGAGAGAGAGAGAGAGAGAGAGAGAGAGAGAGAGAGAGAGAGAGAGAGAGAGAGAGAGAGAGAGAGAGATAGAGAGAGAGAGAGAGAGAGATAGAGAGAGAGAGAGAGATATAGAGAGAGAGAGAGAGAGAGAGAGAGAGAGAGAGAGAGAGAGAGAGAGAGAGAGAGAGAGGGGGAGAGAGAGAGAGAGAGAGAGGTAGAGAGAGAGAGAGAGAGAGAGAGAGAGAGAGAGAGAGAGAGAGAGAGAGAGAGAGAGAGAGAGAGAGAGAGAGCGAGAGGTAGAGAGATGTAGAGAGAGGTAGAGAGATATAGAGAGAGAGAGGTAGAGAGAGAGAGAGAGAGAGAGAGAGAGAGAGAGAGAGAGAGAGAGAGAGAGAGAGAGAGAGAGAGAGAAAGTATTCATGGACAGAGGCCAGTGGGTGGGGTGAGGGGGGGAGGGAGGGGAGAGAGAGGGGGGTGAGAGAGGCGCCCCAGAGTGGCTCTGGCAACCTTGGGAAGATCAAGAGTGGCCAATGTCAGCAGAGTCCTTATCCAGCTCCAGATGAGCATGCGGGCGGGCGAGCTGCGCTGCGGCTGCGTGGACGGAAGGCGTGCCCTCTGATGACGTCACCCCCCCCCCCCCGAGACGCAGAGCAGAGGAGAGAGAGAGAGAGAGAGACAGTGGAGAGAGAGAGAGAGAGAGAGAGAGAGAGAGAGAGAGAGAGAGAGAGCGGGGGAGTCAGTGGCTTGGCCGGCTCCCATGCATTTCTCCCGTGGAGCGGAGCGGCGATGTTATACGTTCAACTGTAGCATAAGTTGAACTGGCGGCGGCGGCGGCGGCGGCGTTGCTGTAGGTCGCCGCATCGATGTTACCAAAATAAATCTAGAAATGAAACAGATGATTTTGGGGGCGCTGGTACGTACATTTAGGGCATTTGGCAGACTTCACCCCACCTCAACAGTGATGGATGTTGTTCTGGTCAATTTTTTTTTTCAGGTGGGTGGGTGTGTGGGGGGGATTAGTTGAGGTAACTTTATTGACCTCTATCGCCAAAATCTCACCCAACTTTGCAAAGTAACAGTCAGCATGTAGCCGTTCCTAGGGCTGGCTGGGGCTGGCTCCACCCAAAACAAATATTACCCAGAACAAAGATGACTAAACAGTAATTTGAAAAAGCTCTGAGACCTGAGCCACTGCAGCCGCGTGTGTGTCTCATTTCAGAAAGTGGGGTTTAGGCCAACCCTGCTTCTCCCTCATTTTAAGCTGTAAACGGGAAGGCAAACACATTTGCTCACATCAAGTGCACATTTTAGAACAATTCAAACAAAGAGGGAAACACGTCATATTGTAATGACTTGTACAACTGGAAACATCATGGCCATATGAACCTCAATTAATGGATCGTGAATCGAGATCACGTAAAAAATGTTGTCGATCCCAATCTATCAGCCTTCGCGATTTTTTTCGATTTGAATAGATCTGACAGCAGCGTCATGACGCACCGGAAATAAACGCGACAACAGCCAATCAAAGAAAGGACAACAGCATGAGTGACACCGGCGAGGACCGCGAGTTACAAAGTGACCAAGTTGTCGACAAAAAGCACTTCGCGAAGTCTATGATATGGAACTGGTTTGGTTACTTTAAAAACGACAAGGCGCAGAAAACGAGTGTCTGCGTCTACATGTCGTCAGACTGTCGACCAAGTCGGGAAACACGAGCAACCTATTGAAGCACCTGAGACGGTAGCGCCCAGCGACTACACATGGGGGCGGAGCCAAGAAAGTCCTTCCACAAGTAGCAGCGAGGCCCAAACAAGCATCAATTGTGTCGTCATTTGCTGCCATTTCCCGTATGAAATACGTTAAAAAAGAAGCGAGGATATAAATAATGCAGGATTGTACTTCATTACGAAAGATATTACGCCTTTCTGGCAAAAAAACCTATAATGGTGTTAAATGATGTGCACAAGATAAAATGTGTTGCATAATGACTGGTTTACAGTGTTTACAGATTTCATTTAAGAGATGTAAAGCCAGTATATTCCTTTTTTTTATAATAATTATTATTATTATTATTATTATTATTATTTCAGTTTAATGCGTTCTGTGCTCATACGCTGTCTCTCTGCAACAAATAATAATTTGCATAAAAGATGTTACTCACTGAATTGTGGATAAGTTGCATATAAGTTAGTTTCTAATTAACGTGTTCAATTCTCATTCTGTTCAGCCCTTACCGTAGGAAGGCCTTTATTAACGCAGTAAATAACACATGTATGTATTTATCCTGCAAGTAACAGAAAATATAATCTATAATCTTCTTGTTTCTCGAGTGTTTGTCGAAGCACTCGCATGAGGAATTCACATTCGATGTAATATGAAATAACAAAGATAGATGGAGCTCATATCAGAGTTTACAATTTTCCTTTTAGTAATTATGACACTGTACCTAAAAAGTATATATATATACAGTATATACATATATACTGTATATACAGGGCTATATTTTGTTCATTCTCTCCTATTCCCTTGAAACTTTTCTTTATGCTCAAGTGTTTTATTTGCCTAGGGGATGGGGGGGCAGGGTAAATTAATTAACAGGGATAAATTAATTAATTTGGAAGGGGGGGGGGGAACCAACTACAAAGAAACCAACTACTTTAAGAAAGTCAAGTAAGTCAAGTCACTTTTAATGATTCATGCTTTAAAAAAAGTCAAGTCACAAGCTCTCGGTTGTCAGCAAGAGCCCTTTAGGTGTAACAGAGCTGAAGGTAAGAACTCTCTCCGCTGTGCCACCCAGACACCACACTATGAAGCGGTCGGCGGTGACATTTGACACTTATGCTGCATTGTTAAGTTGGAAAAGGACGAGATTTCCATCATGACTTGAACACATGACCTTGGAGTTGATAACAATGCACTCTCTCCACTGCACCATCAGGACATGACAATACGATTTAACAGGACTTAGGTTTAGGGTTAGTGTTAGGGCGTTGACTTAAAAGTAACACTTCATAGTGTGCTGTCTCGGTGGCACAGCAGAGAGAGTTCTTACCTTCAGTTCTGCAGTCCTGGGTTCAAATCCTGTTTCTAATTAAAGCGTTCGCCCTGCCAACGTTGAAACATCATATTTTCAGATCCAAATGATTTCAGGTGCTTTTGGTCACTTTAGCAGGACTTGAACACACGACCGCAGAACTGACATGCCACCGAGACACCACACTATGAACTTGTTAAGTTGAGTCCTATTATAGGACTGTTGTTAATGTAAATGCCCGACGGGCCGGATTAAACAACGCAACGGGCCATATGTGGCCCGCGGGCCGTAGTATGCCCACCTCTGATTTAACCACTTCATATTTTGTACTTTATTTTATCTTAAAGTTGCACAGGTCATTTGAGCCACTTGTTTTACTATTTCTGTCTTCCTCGAAAAACATGTGAGATATTTGCTGCCCAGCTTTCAGTTTTATTTACATTTAAATAATTTGAAAGTTGTGTTTTATTAAGGCTATTACAGCATGTTTTCATTTGTCATAATCAGGATACTCTTCAAACTGGCAGCATTATCAAATTATATATTGTTATAAAACAATCTAAAAAATATCGAGATCGCCCAGCCCTACTAGCAACCCAGAAGGTTGCTGATTCGATCCCCGGCTCCCCCTAGCTAAATGTTGAGGTGTCCTTGAGCAAGACATAGGGTTGGGTATCGTTTAGATTTATCCGATACCGGTGCCAAACCGATACTTTTAAAACGATACCGGTGCCAAAACGGTGCCAGAACCGATACCTTCTTTAAAAAGAGCAAACAACAACCAGTGTTAATTTCGTTAACGAAATGTTTGACGAAAAATATGAGAATCGTTTCCGCAAAACGCGACAACCGGCTAGTTTCTCTGCATTATATTATTATATTATATTATTATATTATTCCCTTTCTTTCCAAACTGTGATAAACGCCACGACAGATTTTCAGCAGACTCAGATATATCCGCTCGGCCAATCACAGCGCGCCATTCCCGTGACTTAACTAGCCTAGTGACAGCTGTCAAAGTCCTGTCAGAGACAACACACACATATCGTAAGAGATTTTAAGCAAAATTATTCATTGAATGAAATAATGAATAACTTTGATGGAACAGAGGAGCCGGTGGTTGTTTCTACAGTGGGAAAAAAACAAACCATCAAAAGATCATCATAGACGGGAGAATGTGAAGAAAATGCGACATTCCTGGCGGTGGTCGCTAGACCTTATTAAGACGCAGAAGCGCCTGGTCCTGTTCAACTTTAGTTGAATGAGCGTAGAAACACTGGACGTTTTGATCAAGATCACCAGCAATGAGCTGATCAGCGTGACTACAGTCCGTCTTCTTGGTGTGTGTGTGTGTGTGTGTGTGTGTGTGTGTGTGTGTGGAAATCTCTTGTCCTTTTCCAACTTAACAATGCAGCATAAGTGTCAAATGTCACCGCCGACCGCTTCATAGTGTGGTGTCTGGGTGGCACAGCGGAGAGAGTTCTTACCTTCAGCTCTGTTACACCTAAAGGGCTCTTGCTGACAACCGAGAGCTTGTGACTTGACTTTTTTTAAAGCATGAATCATTAAAAGTGACTTGACTTACTTGACTTTCTTAAAGTAGTTGGTTTCTTTGTAGTTGGTTCCCCCCCCCCCTCCAATTAATTTATCCCTGTTAATTAATTTACCCTGCCCCCCCATCCCCTAGGCAAATAAAACACTTGAGCATAAAGAAAAGTTTCAAGGGAATAGGAGAGAATGAACAAAATATAGCCCTGTATATACAGTATATATGTATATACTGTATATATATATACTTTTTAGGTACAGTGTCATAATTACTAAAAGGAAAATTGTAAACTCTGATATGAGCTCCATCTATCTTTGTTATTTCATATTACATCGAATGTGAATTCCTCATGCGAGTGCTTCGACAAACACTCGAGAAACAAGAAGATTATAGATTATATTTTCTGTTACTTGCAGGATAAATACATACATGTGTTATTTACTGCGTTAATAAAGGCCTTCCTACGGTAAGGGCTGAACAGAATGAGAATTGAACACGTTAATTAGAAACTAACTTATATGCAACTTATCCACAATTCAGTGAGTAACATCTTTTATGCAAATTATTATTTGTTGCAGAGAGACAGCGTATGAGCACAGAACGCATTAAACTGAAATAATAATAATAATAATAATAATAATAATTATTATAAAAAAAAGGAATATACTGGCTTTACATCTCTTAAATTAAATCTGTAAACACTGTAAACCAGTCATTATGCAACACATTTTATCTTGTGCACATCATTTAACACCATTATAGGTTTTTTGCCAGAAAGGCATCATATCTTTCGCAATGAAGTACGATCCTGCATTATTTATATCCTCGCTTCTTTTTGAACGTCTTTCATACGGGAAATGGCAGCAAATGACGACACAATCGATGCTTGTTTGGGCCCCGCTGCTACTTGAAGGCTTTCTTGGCTCCGCCCCCATGTGTAGTCGCTGGGCGCTACCGTCTCAGGTGCTTCAATAGGTTGCTCGTGTTTCCCGTCTTGGTCGACACGTCTGACGACATGTAGACGCAGACGCTCGTTTTCTGCGCCTTGTCGTTTTTAAAGTAACCAAACCAGTTCCATATCATAGACTTCGCGAAGTGCTTTTTGTCGACAACTTGGTCACTTTGTAACTCGCGGTCCTCGCCGGTGTCACTCATGCTGTTGTCCTTTCTTTGATTGGCTGTTGTCGCGTTTATTTCCGGTGCGTCATGACGCTGCTGTCAGATCTATTCAAATCGAAAAAAATCGCGAAGGCTGATAGATTGGGATCGACAACATTTTTTACGTGATCTCGATTCACGATCCATTAATTGAGGTTCATATGGCCATGATGTTTCCAGTTGTACAAGTCATTACAATATGACGTGTTTCCCTCTTTGTTTGAATTGTTCTAAAATGTGCACTTGATGTGAGCAAATGTGTTTGCCTTCCCGTTTACAGCTTAAAATGAGGGAGAAGCAGGGTTGGCCTAAACCCCACTTTCTGAAATGAGACACACACGCGGCTGCAGTGGCTCAGGTCTCAGAGCTTTTTCAAATTACTGTTTAGTCATCTTTGTTCTGGGTAATATTTGTTTTGGGTGGAGCCAGCCCCAGCCAGCCCTAGGAACGGCTACATGCTGACTGTTACTTTGCAAAGTTGGGTGAGATTTTGGCGATAGAGGTCAATAAAGTTACCTCAACTAATCCCCCCCACACACCCACCCACCTGAAAAAAAAAATTGACCAGAACAACATCCATCACTGTTGAGGTGGGGTGAAGTCTGCCAAATGCCCTAAATGTACGTACCAGCGCCCCCAAAATCATCTGTTTCATTTCTAGATTTATTTTGGTAACATCGATGCGGCGACCTACAGCAACGCCGCCGCCGCCGCCGCCGCCAGTTCAACTTATGCTACAGTTGAACGTATAACATCGCCGCTCCGCTCCACGGGAGAAATGCATGGGAGCCGGCCAAGCCACTGACTCCCCCGCTCTCTCTCTCTCTCTCTCTCTCTCTCTCTCTCTCTCTCTCTCCCACCGTAAGCCTTGTTAACGCGGTCCCAACAATCTTTGTTGTCCTCGGATAACATTGGGCCGTGCATCGGGGGGGGGGGGGGCTGACGTCGATCAGAGGGCACGCCCTTCCGTCCACGCAGCCGCAGCGGGCAGCTCGCCCGCCCGCCATGCTCCATCTGGAGCTGGAATAAGGACTGCTGCTGACAATTGGGGCCCCCCCGCCCCGCAAACCCTCCTTGATCTTCCCAAAGGTTGCGCAGAGCCAGCTCTGGGGCGCCTCTCTCACCCCCTCTCGTCTCCCTCCTCCCTCCCCACTCACGCCCACCCCGAACGCTGGCCTCTGTCCATGAATGCTTTCTCTCTCTCTCTCTGTCTCTCTCTCTCTACCTCTCTAGCTCTCTCTCTCTCTCTCTCTCTCTCTCTTCTGCTGCGTCTCTGCTCTCTCTCTCTACCTCTCTAGCTCTCTCCTGATCTCTCTCTCTCTCCATCTACCCTCCTGTCTTCTCTCTGCTCTACCTCTACTTCTTCTACTCTCCCTCTGTTCTCTCTCTCTACCTCCCTCTCCTCTTCTGTCTCTCTATCTACCTCTCTCTCTCTCTCTACTCTCTCTCTCTCTCTCTCTCTCTACCTCTCTTCTCTCTCTCTCTCTCTCTCTCTCTCTCTCTCTCTACCTCTCTCTCTCTCTCTCTCTCTCTCTCTCTCTCTCTCTCTCTCTCTCTCTCTCTCACTCTGTCTCTCTCTCTCTCTCTCATTCTGGCTGTCTCTCTCTCTACCGCTACCTCCCTCCCCCCTCTCTCTCTCTCTCCCTCTTTCTCTGTGCGTTTGGCCTCCTGTCCACACACCAAAACAGTGTTTCAGGTCACTGACAATACAAGCTTTTTGAAAAAACCTCCACTTCCACGGCGGAGATTTGTATGTTTCTGTGTGTTTGTCTGGAACGACCTTGACTTACACACACCGACAATTGTTGTTTCACACACCGAAGTGGACGCCAAGGACGTGGTTACATGTCAACCTAGTGGTACTTGTTGTCATTGCACCTTTTAATTGCTTATTTTTTACCTATCTTTTTTTTTTTTTTTTTACATTTTAGAATTGCTATATTGCTGTTTAATGTTTAATGTTATGCACCAATTTCACAAAAGCACATTCCTTGTTTGTTAAATCTATGGCAATAAACCTGATTCGGATTCGGATTCGGATTGCACTTTTAAGGATGACTTAGTTGACGCTGTCTTAGTTCAAATAAACCCGATGACCCTCAAGTCGC
>PIJE02000462.1:39497-104443 GCA_002895965.2 Coryphaenoides rupestris | reverse complement strand
GGGGGGGGGGTGTTAGCTGAATCTGGAAGCCACGTTTGTGAGACGAGAGGATGAACCACGGGGGGAAATGAAACAGCATCTTGCAGGGAAGTGGTGTACATATCTTGTGTGTGTGTAAGTGTGTGCGTGTAGGGGAGGGAGGGTGGTCTAGGAGCCACGGCCCCCCGATCAAATGTCAGAGACTTTTCGCCGTGACGGTCCCGTGATACGTGATACCTACAGATGACATGACTTGATATCGACATGAGATTTACATTTACATTTAGGGCATTTGGCAGACGCTTTCATCCAAAGCGACTTACAAAGAGTACATTTGTTGAAGGAGAGGCAGCAATATATCACTGTGGTACATAAAGATAAGAATAGAGCAGGTTTCAAGCATTCATAGTTGCAAGGTTAATAGAACGAGTTTCATAATTGCTAGGTTGCCTGCATAATAGCTGGGATAAGAGCAGACGTGCCATTCTGAGTGCATTACCAACATCTAAGAACATACATGTGTGGAAAGGTTTGAATGGAACAAGTTTAAATCGCTGCGTCACCACTAGGTTAATAGAACAAGCCGTCATAGTTGCTAGCGTGATGGTTCACAGCAAGATAGTGAGATGGTGAACTTGAGTCACACACACACACACACACCTCCTCGCAAACTTTTCTCACCAGCCACCATTTTCCACCAGAACAATGACTAATTAGGAAGGGACTGGATCACTGACTGCCGGGGAAGAGAGAAAAATCGGAAAAAAAACCGAAAGGTCACGCGGTTTTTATGACCCATTAACTGCAGCCCAGGTTCCCTCTTCGTGTCCGTTTGCTATCAGTAATGGACCACGTTTAGAACTGGAAGTCCATTGAGTGGATGGACGCTGCATCGCGTGTCCACGACATGGGGTCGGAACACACACACATACACACACACACACACGTGTCACACATAGCACGCACACACATGGACACACACACACACACACACACACGTGTCACACACGCAGGCACACACAAACACACACACACACGTGTCGCACATATGCACGCACACACACGGACACACACACACACACACACAGGAGGCAAGATCACCACGATCTTTCACACCAATCTTTTCCATGGGAGTAAGAGGTGATATAAGACTCTTTTTTAATCACTAAACACATGAAACATTCCCATTAAAACAACCCCTATTGACAACGCATTATGTGCCATGGCGAGCGGTGGTGGCGGCGGTGGTGGTGGTGGGTTGGTTCAGCGGTGGTGACAACGTTCAGGGGTCGGGGGTTATAGTGTCTGCGGACGACCTACCGACCGTCGGCCTTTTAAAAACACAGACAGACCGTTCCTGAGTCTGTTGCGTTAGCGCGTCCCAGACACTTCCTGCTCCCGTGAAATGTCGTACACACGGGAAAAAGGTCAACCGCCGCACCACACACACACCGTCGTCGCTTCATCCTGATGCGTGCGACACTCGACCCGACGGCAACGCAACCGCACACACACATCGCTAGCTTCCTTTTGGGGTGTTTTTTTGTTGGAATGTGCCATTTCTTTTGGCGGGGGGGCAGGGCGGCCCCCCGCCCAAATATACACTTAATACACTTCGACTAAAAGTCTCTTTCTCCTGAATAAACAGCGTTGTGTAGATCATATGCTTCCCAGCATTTATTTCCTTGCTTCTTATTTACTGCGACACTCTCACATTAGTGTTGCCCCCCCCGGCCTTTTTAAAAACAGATTACACTTTTATGCACAACACGTAAGGAGCAGTGTCTTATGGTTAATAGTAGTTATACATCATGGTTATTTAGTGGCACGTTATATAAAGTGCAACTGTTTATATTTAATATGTGAGTGCGGAAGGAACATAAATTGCTTTATTGGGATAGCATAAGTAAATACCTCTTAAATTCTCACCTGCTATATCCATGGGACGTGTTTAATATCAAGTTAAGTTGCATTTCTTTTCTGTTTGCCAATAGTCCTGACATTGTCACAATGCAAAAGCAAAACAATTTGAGGTGGAGATTAAATGAATAACTTGAAATGAAGATAGTGATCGAAGTCCTTCAACAGTTTTACAGCATCATTGTCTGTCTGTATGTAGGTGTGTGTGTGTGTGTGTGTGTGTGTGTGTGTGTGTGTGTGTGTGTGTGTGTGTGTGTGTGTGTGTGTGTGTGTGTGTGTGTGTGTGTGTGTGTGTGTGCGTGTGTGTGTTTGTGAAACTTCTGAGACCGACCAACGGGCTTGGGGTCAGGGGTCACACGTGTTTATACACACAGCTTAACAACTGGACACATTTATTCGATCATTTTGGAGATACGGATTACAGAGATATTTGCAGATCAAGCATTTCCAGGTCTGTGACACATGCAAACAATACACACACACACACACACACACACACACACAGTACAAATTTATACACAAACAAACTCTGTTATATATTTGAAACAACCAGTTTGTCTGAATCCACCACAGTGTTGTTTCCCTCCTTGGGAGGAAACCACACAGCCTGCCCTCTGACCACCAAACCCGTTTTAGAAGTTTTGCAGACCGCGCGGCAAAAATAACACCGAGCGAACTGCCTCGTGTGTGGGAACGGCTCCAGCACTTTGTTTAACACAGCAAATATGTCTTTTTGTATACGTGTACGCTCTACGGGCTTACCACCGCTCCATCGGGGGGGGGGGGGGGGGTGTAAATGTCACGGTGACACAGTGACACACACACACACAACACACACACACACACACACACACAACGTGAGCCTGTCACCGCGTCGGTGACAGGTGATGGGGGGGCGGTGGGAAATGTCACTCTTGGAAGGCACATAAAAGCGGCGGGCGGCGGGCGGGGGCTTGGTGGGGGGCGGGGGCTTTGCAACCTCTTGTTTTGATTAAAACACAATGAAAAGTCCAACGGTATTTGCTGGGCGAGCTACAACACAACAGGGCGCACATTTCTACTTTCTCCCCATTAACAACCCAGCGGTGGAATTCCAAAATAACGGCCTGCGGATCGCGTTTCAAAGCGGCGCCCGGTGTTCCAGCAAATGTCCGCGTATTTTTCCCCCTTTTTTGTTCTTCCAACGCAACGCAGGTTCAAGCCACAAGCTTGTCTTGTGAGGTCGATTCCAGCATTTTGTCCCTCTGGGGGTGGGGGGGGGGGCGGGCGGGGCTCATCGTGCTCCAGGAAGTGATTAACGCTCGCAAGAGAGCCGCAGTTCCATGGAATCACCTCTCATGTGGGGTTAGCGTGGGGTTTAGCTTGCGCTTGTCCATGGACGGCGAGATCGGCAAGCTTGTCGTTCTGGGTCGAGCGTTGTTGGTTTGTTTGTTTGTTGTTTTCAGTCTTAATACGATCAGACTCTAATGAATGCGCTCAGACTTACTGAACGCCATCCCCATCACCCACCGAGTTAGACCTCTCTGAGTGTCTCCGAGAGAAAGCGAGCGAGAGACTGAGAGTGACAGTGAGAGAGCTCACAGCGTAAGCGGCTGTTGTTTCTCCCTCTTTGCGCCTTTTTTGCACGTTTTCCGGTCACTATTGAGTCCGGGCCGCCGCTGCAGCTCTCAGCTCAGTCGTGCTGCTGCTGCTGCTGCTGCTGCTGCTGCTGCTGCTGCTGCTGCTGCTGCTCGGTTTGGTTTCCAGCCGCGCTGGGGCAGGGGGGGGGGGGGCGGGGGGGGGTTGGGGGCCCTAGGGTTGATTCTGCCCATTTGGTCTGTAATGTTTTGTTTGCCTTTGCTTCCTTGGATGTTTATTCAAAGACTTCGTCTGCCTCCTCGTTGTGCCGCTGCATCCCTCCGCACTCGGGTTCCACCACGATTGTCAAACCAGAAACACTTTGGCAGGGAGGACTGGGAGAGAGGGAGAGAGAAAGAGAGAGAGAGAGAGAGAGAGAGAGAGCGCACATTCTGACTAGATGTATGTCTGGGTTCCGGCTGGCGCGCCAAGATTCCCCAGCCAGATTGTCCCGGTTCCGTGTCAGCTACCCCCTCGTCGGCCCTTTTTGGTGAGAGAATGCAGGAATGCGGTAAACAAGTCGTGCCACTTTCCCCCCGGTGTGTGTGTTTGGGTTCTCAACCTCCTCTACCTGGATGGCCCGTCTCGCACACACAACTTCGCACGAATAGCCCCGGTCGGCTCACGTGTCGCCAATGTGTCCGACGCAGACGCACGCACACACACACGGATGCAGACACAGACAGCACACACACACACACACACACACACACACACACACACACACACACACACACACACACACACACACACATACCGTGGTCGGTAGAATATTGTTTTAGGCTCCTTTTTGCAAATGCTTTCCATATAAAGTAAAAAAAAAAAGGGGGGTCTGTCTGAACACTAAAGAATAGGTGGGTGCCGTCGGCGACGAGACCAGAGATTATGATGAGGTTTCTTCCACCGGAGAGAGAGAGAGAGAGGACCGTCTTCCCCCGAGGTCATAAATCTCACAAACCGCACCGCATGACGTCAAAATATTTTCATCCCCATGTTATTATTTCCTCCCATTCACCTTTTTTATTCCTATATTTATATCTTTATTTTGTTTTTTGTACTGAATTAGTAACAGGGCCGGAGAGCTTCGCCGTGGATCGGATTGCACGCTTCGTTTACGCAACGGCATTCCGGAGAGACGAAGGCCCCGCATCTCTGGACTCTCTTTTTTACGACGCTTTTCCACAGAGAGCCGTACGGTATATTAGCACTTTTTAACTGCGTGCCGACTACCAGATCCGACAAGTAACCCACAGCAAAAGGGATAAGAACACAGTCCATTGGTATTAGTTCTTTCTTTAACACGCGGGACTCCGACTAATTCTGTGATTTTTGGGCCAAAGAGTTTCCGTTTCCTCCTGTGTCTCGGTATTCGGTGGCCAAAACACACACACAGGTCTTTCTGTTTGAATGTACACACAGCATGTGTAAAAATAGGACGAATAAAGCATATTAATTCGTGGCATGAATGACGGATTGATTAGGGCTGTAGAGCCGGCGGTTTTCGCCAACCTCACCCGGCCGACGGGAGGGGTGTCACTTGACGGGAATACATTGTGCCGTCGCCCCGCGAAATGTCGCTCCCGTCCTACATCTCACGTCTCCGGACCAGATACGCGTCTTTTTTCCATTTGGAGACGTCCGGTCACTTGTTCCTATCGATCAATCGCCTTTTTTTGCGCGACACGTTCCCTACGCGTGTCCCGGTCGGTGTTCCGTGCAGGACAGGCGAAGAGCACGTAAGATCACGACCCTGAGAGACGAGTGTGGTCGCCAGGCGCTCGCGTGGGGGAGGGGGGGGGGGTTAAGGGGCTTCTCGCGTTACCGTGGCAATGCCAGAACACTCTCTCTCTCACTCTCTCTCTCTCCATCTCTATCCCTCTCTCTCTCTGTCTTTCTTGCTCTCTCTCTCTCTCACTGAAATAAGGGCCAAACCAAACACGAAACACGATAGTCAACTAAAACAACTCGACTTCCAAGTCCATTTCCTCCTTGTTCTCATAAAGAGCTTCAGCAGTGAGGGCCCCCACAACCCCCTCCCCTCCCAACCCCCCCCCCCGAACCCCCACCAACACACACACACACACACTCACACACACACACACTCACACACACTCACACACACACACACACACACACACACACACACACACACACACACACACACACACCACACAACATAACATAACACCACACACTTCCCAGCGACGCTCCACAAGTGTGACTCAGCAAACATGACCAAGGACCCCCTCCCCCCCAACCGGCGGTTGTTTACCAGAGTGTGGACACACACACACACACACACACACACACATACACACACGGGAGTCTGAACCATGACATGTAAAACACCAGCGTTCTGCCAGCCACCACAAAAAAAAACAAAGAAATGAAGAAAGATTTCCGTCAAAAGACACACAGACACTAAAAAAAAAACTATTATTAACACAAAAACAAACGGGAGAAATTGGAACGGAGCCGGTCCGCGCCATCGGACTTCAGATGATCCTTCCTAAAACCCCTGATTTGTGAGACTATACGTTGATGGAGATATCACCACAGTGGGTGGGAGGCTTGTGGCCGACCGAGAGGTGGAGGCGGGTGGTGGTGGTGGTGGGGGCAGACTTACCTCAGAGGTTGGCTTGGCTGGTGGAGGTGGAGGTGGAGGTGGTGGTGGTGGTGGTGGGTGGTGGGAGAGGTTGGGCTTAGTGAAGGCATTTGGATCAGAGACACGGTGGGGTTATTTACTGCCTGGAGTTGGCAGGGTTTAGCCTCGTTGGGGTAATTTACGAGGCAGCGCTATTGGTGGTGCCTTTTAAAAGGTAACAGAATGGCCAAGTGGAACCCAGGCGGAGTCAGCACTCTCCTCAGGAGCACAGGATTGCCAGAGAGAGAGAGAGAGAGAGAGAGAGAGAGAGAGAGAGAGAGGGAGAGGGGGAAGAGAGAGAAAGAGCGAAAGTGAGAGAGAGAGAGAGAGAGAGAGAGAGAAAGAAAGTGGGAGAGGGAGGGGTAGGGGGGGAGAGAGAGAGAAAGAAAATGAGAGAGAGAGAGAGGGCAGAGGGAGTGGGAGAGAGAGCGAGAGGGTGGAGCGAAAGTGAGCGAGAGAGAGAAAGAAAATGGGAGAGAGAGGGCAGCGAGAGAGAGAAAGAAAGTGGGAGAAAGGGGGCAGCGAGAGCGAGCGAAAGTAAGAGAGAGAGAGAGGGGGAGAGTGAGAGAGAGAAAGTGGGAGAGAGAGAGGGGGAGAGTGAGAGAGAAAGTGGGAGAGAGAGAGGGGAGAGAGAGAGAGAGAGACAGACAGACAGACAGAGATAGAGAGACTCCCCATGTCTCGTAGTGTTAACAGAGAGGACCATCGTGGGCTTAGCACTCCCACACACTGTTGAGCAATTGAACAGTACCTGATATGGACCTCTTCTGCTGGCCTTCGTTTTAATTCCTCTGTTTTCTCTCCCCTCCTTCTCTAAACGCATTAAAACATTAAAGCCACGTTTAAGATTTGATTAAGCAAAACGCATGCGTGCTGATGGGGAGGGGGGGGGCGTGGGGGGGGGGGGGGGGGAGGGCGTTGGGGGCGTGGGCTGTTAAAAGACTCCCACGCTCACCTAATTTACACATTTCCCCTCAATTTTCACCATTATCATCTGCCTGACATTTAACGTGATTGCTCCAACCCCCGTTAATCATCTGTTTGTAGTTTAGCTGCTGCGCGAGACATGAGGAATTTCAGGGAAGTCAGGAAAATGTTCCTTCTGTTATTTTCAGCAAATAAATGTTATCTGTACTCCGTGCTTAACTAAAGACAGATGCTGATGCTTGGCAGACGCGGGGCCGGCCCTTCCAGATGGAATTCACCCCCCCACCCGCCCACCCGCCCGCCGCCCCACACACACACACACACACACACACACACACACCACCACCACCACCACCACCCACTACCGTCACCCTTTCCCACCTCCCATGTATTATTATTTTTTTTTGCCCGTACTTTGCGTCACTGTCGGCACACTCCATCTGTATATATACCAAACACACGGCCTTATCTTTGGGAAGGTCGTGCCATCTCGTAGTGTTCGCGTACGTAAGCTGTGCGTGCGGGGGGGCCGGTTAACTGCAGGGCGAAACCCGCTGCGCTGTGTTGTGTTGTGTTGTGTTGTGTTGTGTTGCGTTGCGTTGCGTTGTGTTGTGCAGGACTTGGACGGACGGCGAGACACGCCGACGGCAACTCCGGCGGCCAGGATTCTCTCGATAGACACGAATTGAAATTTCCCAGAATCAATATTACATTTTATAGAATGTTTTTGTTATGGTCATGGTTTGTTTTTTTGAGTGTGCGTTTGTGAGTTTTGAGTTTTGTTATTCAGTCAGTTTGTTGAGTGAGAGAGCCAACATGTCCTCGCCGGTCAGCTGCGTCGTATTGTTGCATTGGAAAAATATGAAAAATATAATAAATAGCACATAAGCACGAGCCCTTTATTTTTTTCTTATGCTGAATAAGTAAACGGTTATTTGTTGAACACAGTGAAAGCGACAACATCATCGACATCCTCTCTCTCTCTCTCCTTCGCCATCTATATATATATTTGTCTCTCTATCTATCAGTATCGATCTATCGATCAGTATTGATCTTTATTGGCATGGGACGTCAAATTGCCAGAGCAGTTTAAACATCAAACAAAACAAAGATAACTAAGTAATATTGCAATATTCCTCATGTCATGTGCAATACTACTTCTCATGACTACTTC
This sequence comes from Coryphaenoides rupestris, assembly GCA_002895965.2. Classification (NCBI taxonomy): domain Eukaryota; kingdom Metazoa; phylum Chordata; class Actinopteri; order Gadiformes; family Macrouridae; genus Coryphaenoides; species Coryphaenoides rupestris. The sequence continues at coordinate 96,182 of PIJE02000462.1, read as the reverse complement.
TCAATACCTTGTTTTGTTCACTAGATATCTTACCTATACTTTTCTTTTAGGCTTATTCACTGTACATTTATTATTCTATTGTTTTTATTCTGATGTTGTTTGTATTCTGGCAAAAGAATTTCCTTTGTGATGAAAAAAGTTCCATCTTATCTCATCTCATCTCATCTTATCTTATCTTGCAAAGGTACGAAACAAAGTGAAAGATCAATTACCAGTACAAGTAAAGTACAAAAATCTCTGTCTGTCTCTCTGCCTCTCTATCTGTCTGTCTCTCTATCTGTCTGTCTCTCTGTCTGACTGTCTCTTTGTCTGGCTCTCTGTCTCTTTGTCTGTCTCTCTGTCTCTTTGCCTGTCTCTCTGTCTCTCCCCCGGGAACAGGAAGGCGCACCTGATCCTGCGGCGGGTGGACAAGATCAGCCACTACTGCCGGGCCCTGCTGCACAGCGCATTCATCCAGAGCCGCACGGACACCGTGGCCTACGTCTCCTGCCACAGCGAGGACCTCCTGCGGGCGCTCAACAACAACAACGGTGGCGGCGCGCTGCACCGTTCCCTCCACGACACGCGCACCGCCTGCATCGAGAAGCTTGTCTCTGTGCAGCGCAACACATACGGCAGCAACAACCTGCGATGAGAGAGTCCGCTGGAGTGAGAGAGAGAGAGAGAGAGAGAGAGAGAGAGAGAGAGAGAGAGAGAGAGAGAGAGAGAGAGAGAGAGAGAGAGAAAGACAGAGACAGAGACAGACAGAGAGAAAGAGACAGACAGAGAGAAGAGAGAGAAAGAAAGGGAGAGAGACTGCTGCACGTTTTGGGCCGGTTAGAACCGGTAATCGACGAAGATGAACGAGGAAGATCGACGAAGATCGGCTGCTGACGATGCGTCACTCAAAGTGACCGGTGCATTTTGGGGAATAAGAAGACGGGCAAAAAAAACAAACTCAAACGAACCAAGGAAGCGCCTCACATAAACCTCAAGAAGTTACAGGACATTATGTGTCACGGAGAGAAGTACTGAGAAAAGACATATTTTGTGTGGCCTACATTTATATCAACAACAAAAAAAGAATTCGGTGTGTGTGTGTGTGTGGAGATGTAGGACCTGTATTTTTTTAACTGCAACAATGCCAGCGATTGCACATATCAACGAGGAATTGCAGTGTGTTGAACATGTAAATTATCCTTTTGGCCAGGAGAGAATAAGAAAAAAAAGGAGTTTAGCTTAAAAACACTGAATGTAATATTTTAGTGCTTTAACAAAAGAGGTTCTTTGGAATACAAAAAAATAGAGGAAATATGAATCTCTTTGCCGCTTCAATTAATGGAGGAATCATTAGCGAAGCCATTACTTTTTTATTATTAATTTCAAAAATCTCATTAATTTAAATAATTTTAGGATGATTTCTAAGATAAAAAGTATAGTCTGTACAGATAATTAATTATATGCAAACACTATAACGATTAAGTGTGGTCGCCACTTTGGCGAATATCACAAGACATGAAATGTGTGGCAATTCAACATTAAGTTCTTCAACTGCTGAATTTGTCGTTGACCATGATATGTTTTCTTCGACAGCCAAGAGGAACGTGACAACACTATTGTTTTGTCGTATCTATTTAAAGAGGAATATTGATTTTTAAGTTGAGTTATTCTATTCATGTACTGTTTACCTCGCGTAGGTCTATACCTTGTTTAGATTGGCTTGTCGTAGCGGCTTTGACCTCAAGAAACAATCACTGATTTAAAAGCTTTTAGCTCACCACTTACTTTGAAATGGTTTAGGAACATAACGATAAGGCCCTGTTACTTTATTAGTCCATTCACCTGAACTCGAGGGTTGACTCCACGACACTGAAGCAATTGTATGTTCTGGAGTATTGAAATTAATTTAAAGAGTATTAATGAGTCAATTACGAAATGGAAAATAACATCGTCCCCCCACTCCACACACATCATGAATCCACACAGGTACCAATGACTCAATCAGGGTTTTATGATCAGATTTGAACAAGAACCGAATCAATGGATTTACATGTTAACTTAAAAATGTACTTCGACTTCCTAATTATTTGAATAGAAAATATTGGACATTTTCAATCTGGTATATTGATAACTTTTTAATGTGTATTTAAGAGGGTATAGGCTTTTTTTTTTTTTAAGTATACGGTTATATGTTGATTGTACATGAAAACGTGGAGGAGCGTGTGATTGATGGATCACACCGACTCATTTCATCCCAGAAGCCATGGATATTGTTTGAATGAACTACTCTACAATGCCTTTTTTTATATTTCTTTTCAGATGATATGACTTGTTATAGTAAATTATTATATTGTACATTTTAAATTGTATATACAAATCTGTATTATGTGCTTTGTCTTTTTTCTGAAGAATGTTAAATATTAAAAATGTATAGATAACCAGCTCAACTCTCTTTGCGTCAATGACCGAATAAACTCCAGATTCAGATTAATGAAAAGTATTTTGGACATTTCTGGAAATATTCTGACATCTACTGTATGTCACTATCGAGCCAGCGAACAATGTGATGTATGTGTACAAATATTATTTTGCATATATTATATATTCTGAAATATTGTCAGTCAAAATTGTCCAGTGTTTGTCATCAGCACATGCCAATGATGGCTCAGGCTGTTTGCTCCTGGCGGGCGGTCTTATGATCAATGACCTAGCTTTGGTTTCAGCGCTGGGGAGGACAATGTGCGAGCTGCAGATTGTTTGCCAGGATTTTAGTGCCAGTATGGCGACCCCCGGTCTCCATCAAAATCTCATGTTGTTGATGAGATTTCAGAAACCAAACCATGTCATGTGAATTGGGATGTCATTTATAACCTCAGATGAGATAATACTTGGTGGGGAAGCCAATAGCGTTGTTGGTTATCAGCTCTGGAGACCTCGTGTTAAACTGCTGCCGAGGGTGCTCTCCAAGATGTTGTTTATCATTTTCGGATACTTGGGTTCAAGGAAACCTTAAATCTGTCAATTAGTCAAGCTGTTGGTTATCACCCCTGGATACCGTCAGACAACGGTAGTTCCCATGTAAACCTAGCATAATGATGCCTTTTGGAAAAGGTAAATACCGTATTGGTCCGAATATAAGACGACCCTGATTATAAGACGACCCCCCGTTTTTCAACACAAACATTTAGAAAAAAAGATTTTCAGACCAGATTTGCAGAACAAAGAACTTCATTGTATTTTAAAATAACAATATTAAAAACACAGTGAATTAAACACTTGTTATATTAATGACAATAATAATAATGCCGGTAAAGGCCACGGCACTTTCAAGGCAAAATATGTACAGTATGATTCAAAATTAATATCAAGCAATAATCAAGCAACATTGGGAACATTTTTAAATAACAGAGAAAATACAGGCCACATATTTAACTAAACTTAACTAAAATTCGCCAAACTTCTCCTCCGATGTCTCTCTATCCCTCACACACGTCCTCTGCCCCGCTGTGTTCGCTCTCGCTGTCATCGCTCCCCAGCTGCTCCGCTTCCACCGGCTCCTCCCAAAGCGCGTCATCCTCACTGCCGTCCAATGCATTGGAGATGCAACATTTTTTAAAGCCACGGATGATGCTCTGTGAGGAAACAGCATCCCATGCATGCAGGATCCATTCACGCAGTAGACGGACTGACGGCTTCTGTATTTTCCCGGTCGGTGTGAGTGCGTGGTTGCCAGACAGGAGCCACTCTGTGTATTTCTTTCGCAGGTTATCCTTGAAAGGCTTGTTCACAACAACGTCCAACACCTGTAGCTGGCTTGTCATTCCCCCTGGTATGATCACAAGATCACCGTTCATTGCTCGCACCTGACTTTTTACGGGCTCAGTCAGATGTCCGCGGAACGCATCCAGAACGAGCCATCTGGGGCCGCGAATGTGTATTGACATTTAAAGGGAGAGGCGAAGAAGAGAAGCTGCGCTCTGAATACTAGACCCCGAATATAAGACGACCCGACTTTTTCGGACCTATTTCGAGGGGAAAAAAGGTTGTCTTATATTCGGACCAATACGGTAAGTCACATGAATGGGAACGTCAATGAGATTACACCAACAGAACTGTTGGAGATCAGCTCTGGAGGCCTGCCGAGAACCCTCTTCATGGGGACCTGATTGGGACCTGAACATTGACATTGCTACATGTCAATTCACTGCAGACCTGTATGCAAGTCCTGCCGAGGGCGATCTCCATCGACCACCTCGTGATTTTGTAAACGCATGGGAGTCACGTAAATTGTAATAGGTCATACCTACCGTCTCAGTGGTGCGCTCCAGATAGCTGTTGTTCACTAGCTCTGAAGAAATGGGTTCAATTCCCGCAAAGGGCTTTCTCCATGGAAATGTAATTTTAGAAACGTTAAATTGTCATGTCAATTATAGCTCTGGCCAAACAATAGCCAGTGGTCCAGTGGCTGAAAACCTGGCTTCAAGTCCCGCCAAGAACACTCTACCCTCAGAAACCATTTTGACCATGACATTTTGGAAACGATATCATGTGAATTGGAATGTAAATTCTAAATTCCCACCTGATCATATCCAGCTTCTCAGTGGCGCAGTTGAGAAAGCTGATCTGCCCAAGATGGTAACAAGATGGCAACAAGATGGCTTGGCCATGTCTAGTCGCCGTCGTTAGCTCTGCGGAGATCTACAACATGGTTTACAACAACGTTTCTGGGATACTTTTTCCATTGATCCTGAGTGGGCCCGGCAGAGATTGTACGATCGAGCCACAACAACAATAGCGGCAACATGCCTCCAGGGAAATAGAGAAGGAAACACTGGGGGAAACGGAATGGGGTTCGGAACAGGCTGAGAGTCCAGACCCACCGTCCACCTCTGCCCAGCATCCGTCTAGCTAAAGTCGAGTCTCTGGAAAATAAGTTAGGTAATGCTAGGGCAAGGATTGGATTCCAACGGGAAATAAGGTCTTTTGTCCGACCGAGTCCTTCTCTGTTTTCCGAGCGGACGGGATGGAAGAGTCAGGTAAATCCTAGGATGTAGGGGTTTGCTTCATGACCAACAACAAGTGGTGCAATCCTAAGGATATTAAGACATTCTCATCCCACCCCCCGAACCTGGAGCATCTGACGATCTCTTGCCGTCCATTGTATCTTCCGTGGGAGTTCAGCACGGTCATCATTACAGCCGTCTACATCTCACCACAAGCGGACACTGACATTGCAGTATTGGACCTACATGATGTGTTATGTCGGTACGAGACCCAACATCCTGATGCGGCTATGATGGTGGCGGGGGACTTTAATTGGACCAACCTAAAGAAAGTTATGCCGAACTTCCATCAGCACATTACATGTGCTACCAGGGGAGAAAGAACTTCGGACCACTGCTATACGCCATTCAAGAGAGGCTACAAGGCTGCCTCTCTTCCCCGTCACTACAGCCTCCCCGAGGCTGTAATGACGAGGGATGTAAAGCGGTGGTCTGACCAAACTGAGGCCGATCTTTAGGACGCTCTGAGCATAATCGACTGGGATCTGTTCCAATCCAGTTCCAGTGACCTCAGCGGGTTTACGGATGTAGTAATGAGCTTCATAGCAACACTAGCGGACAGCATCGTCCCCACGGTTAAAGTTAGGTCCTTTCCTTATCAAAAACCATGGGTCGATGGATCCATCCGCAATGCCCTGAGCGCTCGCACTGCTGCCTATAAATTCGGCCTCATATCTGGCCACATGGATGAATACAAATTGGCATCCTATGGACACCGGCGATGAGGCTGAACACCAGGAAAGCTGTAGGTCCAGATGGCAAATCTGGCCACACATGACTGTGCGGCCAGGTTCAACTCCCAACACCATCGTCAAGTTTGCAGACGACACAGTGGTGGTGGGTCTGATCTCGGGTAATGATGAGAAGGCCTACCTAGAGGAAGTTGCTAACCTGTCACTCTGGTGCCAGGACAACAGCCTCATGCTGTATGTCTCCAAAACTAAGGAGCTGATTGTGGACTTTAGGAGGACACAACAACATCAGAGGACCTACACTCCATTCGACTGAACGCACTATTGGCACTTGTGGTGGAAATATACCATATTGGGGAGTTACAAACAACATGTCTTCATCTGCATATCATTGAGGGGACCCCTGCTGTGTACAGTCACTGGCAGAAGGCACTGAGATGATAGGTCGATAGCCCTTTTGACACCAATACATGAAACAGGAAGACCTTTTGATGTATATTTCAAAGGATCTGGTAATGTTAATGCAAGAAACTATGTGCTGCTGTGATTGGAGCATTAGTTTCAAGTGTTGCTGTGATTGGAGTGTTTGTTTCAAGTAACCCCTGGTGTGTTTGCCCTGTTGTCACTGTAATGAAACCTTATTATTCAGGAAACTAATGCAATTGAGGTGTCGGGAAGACAACATGAAAGGGGGCTAATTGTTTATCCTTTGTCAAGCCAGGAATCTCATGCTGTGAAATTCTGTTAATTCTCATATCGACTTGTTAATTCACTCCATCCCATCCATTACTTTAGTCAACCCATCCACATAACTGGAGCGGGACTGTAAGCCAGGTCTCCGGGAACTGATCATCCACAGCTCTCCAAACTGTGCCACTTAGATGCTGGCTATGATGTGCTCAGAAGTTTTAATTGACATGACAATGTTTGTGTGTTTGATTCAAGTAACCCCTGGTGTGTTTGCCCTGTTGTCACTGTAATGAAACCTTATTATTCAGGAAACTAATGCAATTGAGGTGTCTGGAAGACAGCATGAAACGGGGCTAATTGTTTATCCTTTGTCAAGCCAGGAATCTCATGCTGTGAAAATTGTGCTTAAAACTGTCAGGTGAAGGTTAGTCTGGACTCACTCTGATAGAGAGGAGTCTGGTGGATGCATCCATTAAACACACTTGTAATTCTTACAAGTATTTTGACTCATTCGCCCTGGATGCAATTATTATCGGATAATTGCCACGACACACTACACTCCCCACCCTGCGGGACCTGTACTCCGGGAGGTGTCAAACCAGGGCTTGCAGGATTATGAAGGATCATCATCACCCCAACAACAAACTGTTCCAGCTGCTGCAGTCAGTTAAGCGCCTCCGCAGTCACGCTGCTAGAACAGAGAGACTTCAACAGTTTCTTTCCGCAGGACTGCCATCAGGACTGTGAACTCTGACCTCCTCTAGCCCCCCCGACTGCCCCTCCCATGCACACACTCACATACACACATGCACACATAGTTAGTACACAGTACATGCACTCACAGTTTCACTACGTATTACAGAACGTATGACATACACACATGACATACATGGTCTGTACTCACTTTATTCTATATTTTTTCATATTTTCAAAATTTTTATACTGCCTTTTATATATTTTTTATATTTATCGTGCCTGCTCGTCTTTTTTACTGTGACAATTGTAAATATTTTGATCACTCCTATTTGCGTTATCTGTATTATTCTTTTTCACATTCCACTGCATATCCTGTATGTGTTTGTGACGAATAAACTTCTTGAATCTTGAATCACTGGAGACCCAGGTTTGTGTGAATGAATTTGTGTGAGTGGATGATGGTTTCAGAGGGGATTTTAATTAGGGTATTTCTGCTCGTCTACATGTGTTGATTTGAAACCCTTACAGATACGTTTTTACAGTTACTCTGTACTGTACACTGCTGACCGGTGTTTGTGCTCACCAATTATGTGCTTACAGATCCCCGCCATCAGAAACATGATTGGTTGAAACAAATAAGCTAAAGAAAGTGAAATTAAGTCTTGTTAATCCAGAATTGATATTATTCTGAAGTCTTGTTAGACTAAGATAATGCCAACAAACAACAATTATCGACATATTCTACACTACTGTATTTCGTTTTTACCTTAATAATTAACCTTAACAATTAACGTAACATGATGTGTCTAAATTGAAGTCACACTGGAGGTTAAACCAAACAAGATTAAGAAACTTTATTAACCTTGTTTTATTACTATAATACACATAAAACTGTCTGGAAAGATATCATAAACTGCTACTTGTCCCTTGGTTCAAGTTCAGCCAAGAACACTCTCCTTGGAAACCTAATGGAATTTTGGAAACAATGTCATGTGAAGTCAAGTATAAAGTCTGTTGAGACGGTAGGCAGCGTCTTCAGTGGCGCAGTTGATAGAGCCTTTAGAGAAGAACCGTTAAAGTTGGTATTGTATGGGTGACCCATTAATTCTCATATCGACTTGTTAATTCACTCCATCCCATCCATTACTTTAGTCAACCCATCCACATAACTGGAGCGGGACTGTAAGCCAGGTCTCCGGAACTGATCATCCACAGCTCTCCAAACTGTGCCACTTAGATGCTGGCTATGATCTGCTCAGAAGTTTTAATTGACATGACAATGTTTTTGTAGGGTTTCCAAGAACAGCGTGCTTGGAGGGACTTGAACCTAAGTCTGCAGCGCTGTCTGGATCTCCAGAACTGATAACCAACAGCTCTATAGACAACTCCACCTGTGATCTGGTTGGACGTTTGAATTGACATTATAATCCACATGATATTGTGGATGTTGCATTAGGTCTCTTTGGAGACCACCCTCGGCAGGAGTTGAAACTTTAATGGTTGTGACTTTTTGAGTTTGTTTTGGTCTAGTTTTGTATGTCTATTGTGTTCATTGTCATGCGCTTCTAGTTCTGTTTGCTATGTGTCCCAGCTGTGTCTAATCTGTAATCACCCCCGTAAGTCTTGTTTCCTCGTCGGTCATTGTCACTTCATTGTTTTCTGTTACGTGTTCTGTGTCACTTTTAATTTAAAGTGCTTTGTCTTACTTTATATTACCTGTACCAGTTTCTTTATTCCACCGTGACCTGCCTGGCTGTCCTACGTTTGGGTCCTTACCTCACCACAACCGTAACTGAAGCCAGGTCAACAACTATCGCCACTGTGCCACAAAGACACCTGGCTAAAACCAGGTCACAGGTTAGAATTGGCATTCAAATTGACACAGTATCATTACCTTTTCCAAAAAAAATGTCGGGCTCCATGAAGAACGCCCTCAGCAGGACATGAACCCTGGTCTCCAGAGCTGATCACCCACAGCTCTCTCAACTGAGCAGCTTAGACACTGGCTGCAATCTGGTCTATGGTTTTAATTTAAATGACAAGTCATATTTCATTGTTTTATGTTGCCTTTATTCAACCAGGTTTGTCCCATTGAGATCAAAGATCTCTTTTACAAGGTAGACCTGGCCAAGGACCATCTTTTGTATAGATAACATGAGATATAGATCACATGCGACTAAAGTAGGAAATTAAATACTTTGCTTTTTTCTTTGCTACTGGCCACGGTCAGGCTTGAACCGAGGACCAATGGAGCATGCAACCAATGCAGATGATCCATCTTTGCTTGACTCTTCTGCTAAGCTCATCATCTCTTTCTGCTCTTCAGTGGCCAGTAAATGTTTATTTGTAGGGGCTTTATAGTGTCTTAAATAGTACTAAGTACTCTTACATTTCAACTGCAGATTTTCAACTGCTTAAATTCAATTCAATGCTTAAATTTAAGCATTGACACTGATCGACAACAGAACAACACAATAATAATTATGTGCACTTAAAAGAAAACTCAGATTTTTCAATGTGAACTCCATTTTCCCATCATTTGGGATCTAACTGGGTCTAACTGACAACAATTTCTGAAGTTGGTCCAGTATTAAGGGAGAACAGAGCCGCAAAACATCTGCAAATGCAGAAATGTTTACCGCCTCTAAAAGTGCTTGTTTTTGCCATTGACAGGCTCAGATTATTTTGTGTCCGACAACATTATGGAATGATAAAACTTTTTTTCTTTACCGTCTGTTTTATTGTATTGAAACAAGTCTCGCTCAAGGAGAAGTCTCGCTCGGATATCCTGCAGAATCTCACATTGTTGAAATCCGCTAAATATTCAGCCATGACTGTGAGAATATTTGAGATGGCGCTAAGATACACTTTCTGTCGTCCACCACAACAAACAAAGAGTTCTGGCTCAATACTGGACCAACTACAAAAATTGTTAGTCCGCGGTCAATTTGACCCCAAGGAATGGGAAAATTATAAAAGTTGAACAATCCTGAAGTTTATCAAGTTGCACTTAGATTTGTAGGACCTTAAAATGTAAGTCAATTCATTTGAAGAAGTTTACTCGACATACCGCTGAGGCCTGCATAAAGGATATAAATATTTTTATATATAAGTTATGATTAAAAACATAAATAATATTTGTAGACACAAACCGCACTACGCACGTCATTTTGCAACCATATTTAAAAAAAAAAGTAAGCTGCTACTGTTATTCAGCTCACCGCTCGGTGTGTTCCTCTCTCTCCCACATTGAACTCACTCCAATTCACCATTGGATATCATTAAAAAATATTTACATTCAGCTTGAGGAAGAAAAAAAATCGCTGGCCTTACCAATACACACACATATCCTTCATGAATCGCTCCACTTTCTGTCATTAAAGTGAGGGCGGGTATGCCCCACTGTGTGTAAACCATGTCTGTGCTGGGAAGCATTTTCTTTTTCCGTCTCACCACCACCACCACCACCCCACCCAACCCCCGCCCTTCCCTCTCGCGCTGCACAAACCATTTCTTCAAACTCAAGTCCCGTTCCTTTTCCAGTCATGCAACATTAACTGCACTTTAAAAATCAGTAGCTTAATGTCCATTCTCACAAATCAGGCCGTTAACGTCACCGCAGTGCCAGGAACACCAGTCAAATTTCCATGCCACTCGTAGCGTCTCTGACACGTGCAAAGGAATGTGCGTCACTCGTTTTTTTTTTTTTTTAGCACAAGTTCAGCATTTTTATTGGTTGCTTGGTACGGGGGTTCCCCTCTGAGTGGGAGCAGTGGTATGTTAACACGCCCTTTAAAACGTTCAAGAGACGGGGACATTTCTCAGAGTGGAGTGGTTTTAGGTTTTTAACAGAAGAACAAGCGATCCGAATCCAAACAAGTGAATCGACAAGTGACCCGAGATGGCGGCGTTGGCTCCCGTCGACTTGAACTTGAAGTAAATCGAATAATAATTGATTCGATTTGCTGATAGAGGATTTATGTGTAACACTTTTGAAATGCCTTACGAAGGTATAATCGTGTGGTTTGTTGGAGTGGATGGATGTGACGTGTGTCGTGTGGTTGGATAAAACACACTTCATCCAGCGTACGTTCACTTTGACCAGTGTTTTATTTCTACACAATAAATGACAGCAAAATTAACATGATTAGCGTTTTTTGTGATTCTTTTATGATTCCTTATGAAAATATAGTACACACCAGACTTGGTTAATTATTATTTTTTTTTGCCAGAGCACCAAAAATATGTAGAATTGAAACTGTGAAACCACAAAGCAAATGATCACTTATTCCTCGTCAGGTTTGTGTTGGGGGGAGGGGCTTAAACTATAAGTATCGAAGTCCAATTGGTTGTGTATGTGCCCAGGAAGAAAGTGCATATACTTTATGTTGCAACCAAACAAAATGGAGACCATGATGGGTGAGAGAGAGAGAGAGAGGGGGGGAGGCGGAGGACAGGGGGGGGGGGGGGAGTACCGCGTCCCATGGAAACCTTTACGGTGTCGTTGTGGTGAGGTGAGGTGAGGTGAGGTGAGGTGAGGTGCCGGGCCTGACGGGCGCACCGCTAATGGACCGGAACCGCTGAGAAACGTCACGCACCGAGGACGCCGTGCTGCTGGGCACAGCGGAGACATTCCTGGATGTTGGATGTTCGTGTCAAACGGACCGTTCTCGGACCATCGCTCGCGTTGACCCTTTCAAAAGGCGGTTAAATTGGACTCTTGGACTCCTTGGAATTACCACGGAATGCTTTTTTTTATTGAATTTTTTTTTTTACAACAAATAAATAGATTTGAATCGATGGATAAATTCTTGTACGAAGCCATGACGAACAAATAAATTCTGACAGCAAGTGGTGTGGTGAAGCATCACATGATTATTACTGAGTATTATTATTATTATTATTATTATTATTCTTTTTTTCTCTTTTTTTTCAAGTGCTACTTTGATGGTACACAATGCACGACATATTCACGGTTCATTTCCTTTGTATAATAGTTTGATAAAAATCAATCAAAGAACTACTCCCAAACAGTTAGTACATGGTTTTGCAAATACAATCATTATAGAATATTATTTACATCTTAAAATATATTTGCTGAACAATCGGGTACGAAACATTGCAATAATACCACTAGATATCCACATAATATGTAAATACTCATTTTTATACGTTTTCCACTTAGAAAAGGTTCAGTTCACCAGTTTTTTGTTCGGTGGGTTAGGACATATACGCATGTAAGTGGACAATTTGTATAACCAGAAGTCTGTGAGAGGTACTTCATGTTTTATTATGCACACACAAAAAACATAGTATGATGGCACATCAGTAATGTTCTCGCTAGAGTCTGACCACCAACAAAACCATCGGGTAACAAACGGTCAAAATACTTTGTCACCACACACACACACACACACACACACACACACACACACACACACACACGCACACACACACACGCGCGCACGCACACATTCCCCCGTTCACCTTGAATCGATCGGACGCTACACACTTTATAAGAGTTTCAGATTCTACCGCGCCTTCACACCGGAGCCTTGGTGAAGCGCGTGCCGATGCACAAAACGAAACAATGGACCTGTTTGCGTGTGTGTGTGTGTGCGTGTGTGTGTGTGTGTGTGAGAGTGTGTGTGTTTATGTGTGTGTCAGATGTAGGTAGAGGTTTCAAAGCCTGTATATATATATAAAAAAATGTATAAAAATAAAATCCTGTATTCCTATGAAGACATAGGAAGCTGGCTGAGGAGAAAAATAGGACAAAGAAGTCGACTGAAGAGGAGGGTTAGAAGAAGATGAAGGAGGAGGAGGAGGAGGAGGAGGAGGAGGAGAGGACGGAGAGAGAGAGCTCCTTCAGGGGGCCTGTCAAACTGGGCCTGGGCTTTGCCTGGGCAAACACCTTCCTTCTTCCAACTCCCGACACGGGGGCTAACCTGACCCCAGCCACCCCGAGCCACGGAGGTGCCTGACAGTGACGGATGAGGCTGCGTGTCAGAGGAAGGGGGGAGACCCAGAGAGAGAGGGAGAGAGGGAGAGAGAGAGAGAGAGAGAGAGAGAGGGGGGGGGGGTGGGGGTGGGGGGAGGGGATGGCTGCCACCCCAGGAGAAACTGTGACTCACTGGGGCCCTCGGCGCTGAGCCAGGCGGCCCCCGGCCACCCTTGGCCCCTGCGAACCGGTCTCCATCTCTCGCTCTCCATCTCTCCCTCCATCTCTCTCTCTCTCCCTCTCTCCATCTCTCCCTCCATCTCTCTCTCTCTCTCTCTCTCTCTATAGCTCTCTCTCTCTCTCTGTCTGTCTGTCTGTCTGTCTGTCTGTGAGTACACATTTTCACACCTGGACAAATAGTTGCGCTCGCCAGGAAAAGCGGGCGCCCCGCTCCTATCCCTCTGCCTCACCCTCTCCCCCCCTCCCCCTCTCTCTCTCTCTCTCTCTCTCGCTCTCTGCCACCCTTTTTTCTGCCTTTCTGCCATCTATGGTCGCCCACTTCCCTCCCTCCCTCCCCCCCTCCCTCTCGTGTTTCTCTCTTCACTGCGCACCAAATGTACTCTGGCTAAACGTCATAATAGAAGTGGTGTTCTGTACGGCACTCACACTGACTGCGGTGTGAATTGACTTACTTTAACATGAACTAGGATGCTGGGGGGGGGGGGGGGGGGTGTGGGGGGGGGGGGGCCTCCCTCTTCTTCTACAACACAGGAGTACGTTTGGCTTACGTGTGCATTTTGGAGGAAAATGCGGGAAGAAAATAACAAAGAAAGAAGGAAACAAATAAAAACATTACATTCTGGCTTTGACATAAACGTGTGTGTGCAATGCACTCACGTATGTAAGATGTGGTGAATCCTCATGGGATGAAAACCAAAACAATTTTTTTTTAAAAATGGCGTCCATCATCTCCACCAAGTGACCCATGAAGCAACTCCTTCTGTTTGTAGGCCTTCAGTATATATACGTCTTTAAACAAACAAACAAACCGATATATTTTTTTGTTTATAAGAAAGACAAAAACCAAAAAAAGTAAAAATAACTTACATGGACATTAAATATAACTTAAAAAAGTATAACACTCTCAATAAATAGTTCTACTATTTACACCGTTGCTATGAGACGCAAAAATGTTACTAAAAAATACCAAAAATATAGAAGCAGCAAACAGTACAGGCATGAGGTACAGCAATGGCTCCTGTGATGTCTACAGTAGGGAGGTCGTGTCCTCACCCGATGCCCGAGACTTGAGACCTTTCCTCCCAGAAATATCTCGGTTTGGCTATGGCTTACAAGCAGTACTTCGTCCAATGTGTGTGTCGAGAATTCATTCAGTCAAAAAGCTGTCCAAACTGTGTCCGTTGACATGCAAAAAAAAACAAGCCACAGACTCTCGATGGCCTGTTTTTTTTTTCCTCCCCTTGATTTTGTTGTTCGACTTTGTTTGACCCGCCCCTTTTTTCGTACGTTTCTTTCGTTCCTCATCGTGGTTCTCTCGTTCTAGTTTGTTTGTGTGTGTGTGTTTGTTTTTTTCGTATCCTGCGTGAATGGGATTCATACGAGTGCGTGTCGTCAGGATGAGGAGACGGAGATCGGTCGCTAGGGGTCGTCTCGTCCTTCCGGGTTTTTTTCCGTCGGGACGGGAAGGGAATCGGACTCAATCGAAGTCAGCGCCGTACGTCCACACGGATGGAGGGCAGGGGGGGGGGGAAGGCGTGCCGGACACGGGCGTTTTGTTTCGTGTTTTCTCTCAAATGACCAACCTTAATAAAGAACTGTGCGTCATTGGTGTGTACAGTTGTTGTTGTTGTTGTTGTTGTTGTTGTCGTCGTTGTTGTTATCGACTTCAGGTCAGTCTCCCCACTGGCAAAATAGTTCTATGGGAAGCAGCAGTATTGTTGAGTAATAGTACATTTCATTTGATAAGATCAACATATAACAATTTTCCGTTTACCAGGGCTATATATATATTTGTTTGTTTTTTTTTCATATAAAGTGTTAACTGCAATCTTAGAAGATCATGTATCATGTAAGAACATCAAGTTCCGCTTTTTTTTTCCTCAAAAAATTAAAATAAAATCAAAAAATTAAAAGTCTCTCCATAAGTCCCTTTTTTGGTAGTTGCTTCATTCAGCGATCCTTCCCTAATAACAATTCTTGGTTTCTCTGCGGAAACTCAAAAACACAAAAACCCTAAGATGATACATTACACAACAGCTATATTTGTAATATATATACCGACCTCCGATGTATGTGTTTCACGAGGCCTTTATGGAAAATGGAAGATGAATATAAGAATAATAGCAAGCTTCTGTCTTTACTTAGGCTCCTTGGATCCAAAAACCAGTTCATATATTTGGCGGGAAGGTAGATTTCAGGGATTAGGATTCAAAACACACTTAGCAAAGAAAAGCTAATAGTAATAAAGACAGTCAAATGACAGAATATCAAAGTTTGTTTCAAATCACCATTTCAACAATAGCAGCTTCTAAACATTTTTGAATTATATACTATTCTTCTTACATGGCAACTAAAAAAGTGCAGTAACTGAGGTCAATAATACAAATACTGATTAAATATGACATAAAACAAAAACAAAACCTAAAACGCTTCTTCAACTTATTTGTCATAAAGAACATATAATAATATTTACACTATACCAATTTGTCTGAAAATAATACGTTCCTCATTATATACTTTTTCTTTTCTTTTTTGCTTGTGGTGGTGTTGTCCTAGTTGATCGATTGATATTGATTCCGATATACGATGACTTTTGTTCTAAACGGCTGCTCGTACGTACAGCTTGCCCTCCGTCTGGTTACGATGCTTCTGGGGGGTTTTTTTTGTACGCGATAGCGGCCTAATGTGGGAGACCGTGGGCCAATGAAAAGACAAGATACAGAGGGGTGACTATGACGACGGCGGTAACCATGACGAGGGCCGTAACCGGAAAAGAGAGAAGAGCGGCAAAAAAAAAACAAACCTATATGTCAGGCAAGCCTTCATTATCAAATGTGCGTGAGGAAAAATTGTTGCATACGTTTGGAATGGAAAGTCGACAGAAATACAGACACACGATTAGCAGCCATATCAACTATTGAAATTCATGGGCCGATTCCACCATTGCACCGTTTACTGCTAAACAACTCAATGGAAACCTAAAGAAGAGGACGTTGCAGTCTTTTTTGTGATGAATACATCCAAATGTCATTTTCAATCTGCGTCTACTGCTAACCTAAACGGGGTAATAATGGGAGAGAACGTGGTGTTCTCTGGCCAGGCTTGACCTACATGTCTCTCTATGGATGGATGTGCTGTGCAGTTAGGCCTACTGTGCAATGAAGTGGCAAAAATTAAAAAAAAGTATAATCCAGAAAAAACCTGACAAGCATTGACTACATTCTTAACAGGCCAGCGGTTATTTCAACTTCAGTTCAAAAACGTTTTCCGAAATCTCGGACGTAGAGAGCAAACCAATCGTGACGACGTTCCGTCGAATTGTAAAAGTTCTCTTCGAGTGTCCTTTCAATAAAGGAAAGAGTTTGACCCGAAATTGAAACGACGCCGACCATAAGTGAGGTGTTATCGATGACATTCTTTGAGTTGTGTTAAGTCAATGTCTTTTGCTTTTTTTTTTTGTTGTTGTTGTTGTTGCAAAACTTGCAAAGTTACGATGGAGAAGTGAGGTTCCAGGTTTTGTAAAAGTTGCTAGTGCATTTATAATGTGGTGTAAGCCAGCATGCGTTCTGTATCAATGTGTGTTTTAGTACATGCATACGTATGCAAGTGTAAATTAATTCCCAAAAGGAGGTTTTAGCAAGGAAGACAAGGCGTTGTCTAACTCCATTAGATTAATGTTATGTTAAAATTGCAAGTAGCAGCAAACGTAGTAGCAGGAGGAGGTCATGCTGAAAAGAATCACTGGACTTGCATTCCAAACAGGAGTATATAAAAAGAGTTTGGCTAACTAGTATTGTGGTGATTCATCACGGAGAAACAGATTGAGGTACTCATTAGTTTCAGGTTGTTTTTTTTTTGTGATGTAGAATTTGTTTGCAACTTAACGGTATGGCTGTCTCATTCCCCCCCCCGAAGACCTCTCAATTTCTCTGACATCGACGATCGAGACTTATCTCTACGGCCGGAGATGCTCGAGAGAGATAAGCGTTACTTCGCCGCCGAGCATTTAGGGATATCAAATGTCAAAACTAGTTTAGATTTCAGGAAAGTCAAGCCCTTTTCTTAAAGTTTGTAGCGTGCCTTTAAAGTGCCCGGTGATTTCGTTTCTCCGATTACGCTCTGCTTCATACGAGCTGAAAATCGTAGAACCGCCACCGAGGACACGTTTCGGCCGCGTGTGTAATTCTGACTCATGAGATTATAGGGCATTGATAACCGTTAGTATGCACACTGACACCGGCGCAAACCGATAAAAGGCATGCTACTGAGACTTGATTTTTGTATTCGTTTCGTTTCGTTTGTATTTTCATGTGTTCATTTAAAAACCTTCAGAATTTTCAGAATTTTGGTTCCCAAAAAAAAAAATGTGTTCCCCCTTTTTTGCATGTAACATGTTTGGTTTGTTCACTTGTGGTGGAATCGCAGGTTACTTTCCTTTGACATGGCGGGAGCTTTCCCTTTCTCTGTTCCGCTGGGATCGGTTCTCTGGATTGGTTCCTTTTGTGTTTTCGTTTTTGTTTAGTTTGAGATCTTTCTGCGACGTGGCGGTTTGGAGGCAGTTCGGCTGGTTTGGGGTTGGTTTTGCAGTTTGGACGGAGAGGTATGCCTGTTAAGCAGCATGTGCAGGAAGTTGAGGAGGAGGAGGAGGAGGAGCAGGAGGTGGAGGAAGAGGAGGAGGAGGAGGAGAGTGGGGGTGGTGGTGGTGGTGGTCCGGGCTGAAATGAGGATGAGGAAGAAGGCAAGGTGGTGGTGGTGGTGGTGGTGGTGGGGGTGGAGAGAGGTCTTTTTCGGCCACTCTTGGCTGTGCGCGATGGATGTCGGAGATCCTGGGTTGCAGGGGGAGGGAGGGGGAGGGAGGGGCCACCCCCTCCGGTAGGTCACCCCAAGGAGTGGACAGGCTCCTCCTTTCTGTTCTCCGAGGCATTGGGATCCCGGCAGGAGCACTCGTCTCGGATGTCGCAGGACATGGGGAACGGGATCACCTGGTGGTTGGACGACAGACACAAAGAAACACAAAACAGACGTCCACATGAACATACATTCAGGTTGATGCCACCGTTTCATGTTGCCCCTGGTAACCGGCACAGCAGGACAAGTGTGGAACTACGGCTTGCAACAGCAACTACGTTTCTGCGGAAAAGAAATTGTGAAAGAAAAAGTTGATGCATTTGCATAATTTTTCCACATCGGACCATTGGAGATGGCAAATCCCGAACCAATGGCGCAAAGGAAAGACTTAAGACACTTTATTCACACTATTGGTCTGGGATCTCCGGTCCGATGTTAGAAAAATTTCCCTAAATGTCCAAATTTTTCACGATTTCTTCTGCAGAAACAGAGTTTGTGCCGCAGACAAACTCTTTCACAACACACACAGAATCGAGCAGCCTCTCTTATCTGCAGATTTTCCAAGTGTGAAGATTCCCTTTTGAGTATCAGGCAGGGAAAAAATATCAAATAAACACCTCAGTCAACGGCCAAAACCCCCCAAACATTCCCCAACGAATAATCACAAGGTGCCGCCTCCTCCGCCGTCAACTGGAAAATGGCCCCGCTAGCTAATTAGGCTACCACTCACACTCGATCACACGGCGCCCGTGTCGTCATAATAACGGGCGGCGAGTGATACGGCACATCGGAGCGAGTGTCATCACCCTCCTCCTCCTCCTCCTGCGGCTATTTTGCGACATCGCCTTGGAAACAGAATCAGACTATGACCATCACTGATGGCCGTGCGTCACCAGCGCCAGCTGCTGAGCTGCTGAGCTGCTGAGCTGCTGAGGCACCCCCCCCCCCCACCCCGGTCCTGCCTTGTGCCCTCTGAAGATGCGATCACTTCAGACACGTCAAGACGGCAAAACACCACAAAATCAGCCACAGCTTAAAACATTGGGGTGGGGGGGGGGGGGGCGAGGGGGGGTTGGACTGCACTGCAAATCTATTGGTTGTTTGGCGCATTACGTTGTCACATTATCTTCTTCTTCTTCTTCTTCTGAGCGAGGAAGAAGACGGAATTGGTCAGGCACGTCGGCGGTCTTAACGCGCCACGTGTGAACGCACCTCAAGGAGGAGGCACTTTCTCCTCAGCTGGCGATGCAGCATGTGCTACCCCCCCCCACCCACCCACCGCCACCACCGCCGCCACCACCACCGCCACCACCACCGCCACCACCGCCACCACCATGCCTCCCTCCCTCCCCCTCCTCCAGCGGGGGGGGGGGGGGCGCGGGGGGCAAACTAGGAACACATGTGGCTCTA
This sequence comes from Coryphaenoides rupestris, assembly GCA_002895965.2. Classification (NCBI taxonomy): domain Eukaryota; kingdom Metazoa; phylum Chordata; class Actinopteri; order Gadiformes; family Macrouridae; genus Coryphaenoides; species Coryphaenoides rupestris. The sequence goes on along the minus strand of PIJE02000462.1, from coordinate 76,623 downwards.
GGAAGCCGGCGTGGAGGGTGAGTGCACACACACACACACACACAAACACACACACACACACACACACACACACACACACACACACACACACACACACACACACACACACGGACCAGCGGGGAAAGTCTGCATTCTTGTGACGGCTTATCAGATGAATATGTTGGGGCCCGCTGCTGCTGCTGCTGCTGCTGCTGCTGCTGGTGCTGGTGCTGGTGCTGGTGCTGCTGGTGGTGGTGTCTCACTCTCACTCTTTATCTGGTCGTGCTTTCATTCATTCCATACTGGTGGTGGTGAGAGGGGGGGGGAGTGACCACGATCAAACCTAGCGGATGCTATGTTTACTGGGATGTTTATATAGGTATTGTGCATTCTAACGTTGAAGACTTTTAAAGGTTGACATACTGGATTATTGTGTGAGATATGTAATCGATTGTTAAAGGTACTATGTGTAAGAATCAGTGCATTGTGAGCTCCGTGGGTTGAGACGATAACAATCAGAAACTAATGTTAGTTCTATCAGGTTGTAGCAGGTTGTGGTTGAAGTTAAAACATGAGAGCTTCCCTGACTCTCTCTGTTGTGTAGAACAGCTTCTGGGATGATTTCTCTTATATTTGAGTCGGGTCGGATTTCGCCGGAAAAAGGAACGAAGTGACATGTAAGTGTGGATAATTAAAATAAATGTGTACAAGGTGTACAAGGTTTCATTATGATTAGAACTAACATTAGTTTCTGATTGTTATTGTCTCAAGCCACGAAGCTCAGAATGCACTGATTCTTACGTATAGTACCTTTAAGTCAAGGCGGGGAAAACGTCCAAGAATTTAAATTCATTGGATGGTTAACAATCTCAGTGATGGCATAATTGCAAAAGGATTGCTAACATATATATAACATATATATACTGTGTATATATACAGTATATATATGTTATATATATATGTATATGTAGGTTTTACTTTTTTTAAGATGTCATAACTTTCCAAAAATCTACAGTCACTTCGAATGCTTCCAAAGCAATTCCAGGTTTACCTTTTAACGGACCTCTCCGTGTTTTTCTAAGGGACCTCTCCCCTATGTGATGAAAAAACATACGCTAAATCACCATGTCTTGGGCCATGGGATATATAACACACAAACACACGAGTACACACACACACACACGCACACACACACACACACACACACACACACACACGGACACACACACACACACGCACACCCCCTGACGTGAGCGTTACACAAGCGGCGGTGGTGGTGAGGCGCAGGGTAAACAGGCGGAGGGTTTGCAGACTGATAGGGCGGGGGGAGCGGGTGACGAGGCCCCCCCGAAGGAGCCCCAGAAGGAGGCCCTGTGACGCACGACAGCTTTATGTAACAGCCGACGAAAAAGGAGCTCGCTTGTGGGAAGGGATTTCCTAAATGGGCCGAAGGATCGTGCCGACATGTGACGCCGTGGACCGGACAGACGCACGGACACACGGCGGTTGGAGGTGGCAGCCCCCCCCCTCGCAAAAAAAAACCTAAAAGCTGCCGTCAGTCAGTCTGGTCGTCGTGGTGCAGCGGTGGCGAACTCACACACTCACACACACTCTGGCGGGTTTTTTTTTGTTTGTCGCCGTTTGTCGTTGTTTGTCGTCATGGCAATGCAAAGCCAACGCTTTCCAACTCCAACCCCACCTCCAACCACCTGGCCTTCTGAGTGTCGCGTCTCTGTTCGTTTTCATCGCTCTCTATCCTTTCATCGACGCACTTAATCATCTCTGTCGCTGTCGCGTCTTTTGGAAAAATGTTCCCTCCCGCCTCGGTTGCTCCATCACACCTCTTCTCTCACCTCTCTCTCTCTCTCTCTCTCTCTCTTACCTCTCTCTCTCTCTCTATCTCTCTCTCTCTCTTCTCTCTCTCCTCTCTCTCTGTTTATCTCTATCTCATGGTGTGGGGGGTTAGGGAGGGGAGAAGGCGGTGGGTGGCGCGTTTGACAGGGCTCCCTGTGACCTAGACCTCCAGGGCGGCTGCCCCAGCTGCCACATCTGGGCCTGATTGGGAGCCTCTCTCCCAGGGTGGCTGGGAAACAGAGGGGCGGGGGAGGGGGGGGGTGGAGTTGTTGGGGTGTCCTTGTATAAGGCCTCATGTACCCAGGGAACCGGGGGGCCAAGGGGCCGCGTGAGGACTCACCGCTAACAGCGACTTGAAATAAAATAAACCCCCAAGTTCAGGGGGTGGAGGTGATGGTGGCGGTGGGTGGCGGGGGACACACAGAGCATCAGAGGCGAGGTTGCTAGCTAACCTCTCCGGCACAGACACGGTTCAGAGACTCAGAGGCTCCAGGCCAGGTCTTCTTCTGGGGTGTCTATGTGTGTGTATGCAATGCATGTCAGCTGTGGGAATCGTTCTTTTTCTTATAGATCCTTGAAGATATGATTTCCCACATGCATGCATACAACTTTCCACAAAAAACTGAACCCAAACGCCCAATTGTTCCCGAATGGGCCGACTGCATGTGGCGGGAGAAACACAAAAGATGGACTTTTTGCGTACAGAAGTGGGCGGGTCAGTTGGGCAACACTTGACGTGCGCAAACATCCTCAAACCTGCGGGGGGCGCCGCCTCCCCCTAGTGGGTTACTACCTTTCCTCACTGTTCCCCTCCTCCCTCCCCCTCCTCCTTCCTCCTCCTCCACCCCCCCCTCCCTCCTCCCACCCTCCTCCTCCTCCCTCCTCCCTCCTCCCTCCCCTTCCTCACACATCACTATTTCTCACATTTACACACACACACACACACACACACACCACACACACACACACACACACACACACACACACACACACACACGCACACACACACACACACACACACACACACACCTATTCAATTTACTGAGGATATGATGCACAGACCCCTGACGTCTCAGAGTCCTAATAAGTTATTAACCCAGCATGCACACACACGTACCCACGCAGACACACACGCACACACACACACACACACATTAGCGCTATTGGAAGGATTTTCTGCTACTCATTGGGTAATTTTCCGGGGTTTTTTCTTTTTTTGGTGTGTTTTACTGCGGTAAACATGGCATGGCATTGCAATAATACGCGCGGTAATGACGGTACACCGTAGATGGATAATGAGCCGTTAAAAAAAAAATAAATACAAAAAAAACGCCAGGCAAGGAAGGAGCACTTAACACTTATGTGGACTGAACCCTCCCAACCCCACCCCGTGAGTCTCAGCCTCCCGTTTTAATTGTTCTTGGCAGCCGACGGGAGAGACTGGAAATTAAAGTCGGGCCCGGTTTTGCCAGTTGACATTTACAGAAATAAAGAGCTGTTGTGATGGCACCTTTTCTCTCCACGACGGCGGCTCATTGCGTCGTGATGCTGTGTTTTCCGGGGTTCTTTTGGTGCCGGGGGGGGGTGGGGGGTTAGGACCAAAGAAAGACCGACTCGCTGGTGTGTACTCTGAGATGTTCCCCAAAAACTATTCCAGATACGAAAAAGAGACGCACGCGCGTGTGTGTGTGTGTATACTGGCGTGTGTGTGTGCGCGCGCGCACACACACACACACACACACAGCGCACGCACACACACACACGCACACGCGCGTGCGTCTCTTTTTCGTATCTGGAATAGTTTTTGGGGAACATCTCAGAGTACACACCAGCGAGTCGGTCTTTCTTTGGTCCTAACCCCCCACCCCCCCCCGGCACCAAAAGAACCCCGGAAAACACAGCATCACGACGCAATGAGCCGCCGTCGTGGAGAGAAAAGGTGCCATCACAACAGCTCTTTATTTCTGTAAATGTCAACTGGCAAAACCGGGCCCGACTTTAATTTCCAGTCTCTCCCGTCGGCTGCCAAGAACAATTAAAACGGGAGGCTGAGACTCACGGGGTGGGGTTGGGAGGGTTCAGTCCACATAAGTGTTAAGTGCTCCTTCCTTGCCTGGCGTTTTTTTTGTATTTATTTTTTTTTTAACGGCTCATTATCCATCTACGGTGTACCGTCATTACCGCGCGTATTATTGCAATGCCATGCCATGTTTACCGCAGTAAAACACACCAAAAAAAGAAAAAACCCCGGAAAATTACCCAATGAGTAGCAGAAAATCCTTCCAATAGCGCTAATGTGTGTGTGTGTGTGTGTGCGTGTGTGTCTGCGTGGGTACGTGTGTGTGCATGCTGGGTTAATAACTTATTAGGACTCTGAGACGTCAGGGGTCTGTGCATCATATCCTCAGTAAATTGAATAGGTGTGTGTGTGTGTGTGTGTGTGTGTGTGTGTGTGTGTGTGTGTGTGTGTGTGTGTGTGTGTGTGTGTGTGTGTGTGTGTGTGGTGTGTGGGGGGGGGGGTAGATGAAGTGAATTAAGATCTGACTGTGAGGAGGAGGAAGAGGAGGAGGGAGGGGAGGAGAGGGGGGAGAGAGGGGGAGGGGGGGAGGAGGAGGAGGAAGGAGGAGGGGGAGGGAGGGGGGAACAGCTGAGCAAAGGTAGTAACCCACTAGGGGGAGGCGGCGCCCCCCGCAGGTTTGAGGATGTTTGCGCACGTCAAGTGTTGCCCAACTGACCCGCCCACTTCTGTACGCAAAAAGTCCATCTTTTGTGTTTCTCCCGCCACATGCAGTCGGCCCATTCGGGAACAATTGGGCGTTTGGGTTCAGTTTTTTTGTGGAAAGTTGTATGCATGCATGTGGGAAATCATATCTTCAAGGATCTATAAGAAAAAGAACGATTCCCACAGCTGACATGCATTGCATACACACACATAGACACCCCAGAAGAAGACCTGGCCTGGAGCCTCTGAGTCTCTGAACCGTGTCTGTGCCGGAGAGGTTAGCTAGCAACCTCGCCTCTGATGCTCTGTGTGTCCCCCGCCACCCACCGCCACCATCACCTCCACCCCCTGAACTTGGGGGTTTATTTTATTTCAAGTCGCTGTTAGCGGTGAGTCCTCACGCGGCCCCTTGGCCCCCCGGTTCCCTGGGTACATGAGGCCTTATACAAGGACACCCCAACAACTCCACCCCCCCCCTCCCCCGCCCCTCTGTTTCCCAGCCACCCTGGGAGAGAGGCTCCCAATCAGGCCCAGATGTGGCAGCTGGGGCAGCCGCCCTGGAGGTCTAGGTCACAGGGAGCCCTGTCAAACGCGCCACCCACCGCCTTCTCCCCTCCCTAACCCCCCACACCATGAGATAGAGATAAACAGAGAGAGAGAGAGAGAGAGAGAGAGAGAGAGAGAGAGAGAGAGAGAGAGAGAGAGAGAGAGAGAGAGAGAGAGAGAGAGGTGAGAGAAGAGGTGTGATGGAGCAACCGAGGCGGGAGGGAACATTTTTCCAAAAGACGCGACAGCGACAGAGATGATTAAGTGCGTCGATGAAAGGATAGAGAGCGATGAAAACGAACAGAGACGCGACACTCAGAAGGCGGGAGGATAAACAGAGAGAGAGAGAAAAGACGCGACAGCGACAGAGATGATTAAGTGCGTCGATGAAAGGATAGAGAGCGATGAAAACGAACAGAGACGCGACACTCAGAAGGCCAGGTGGTTGGAGGTGGGGTTGGAGTTGGAAAGCGTTGGCTTTGCATTGCCATGACGACAAACAACGACAAACGGCGACAAACAAAAAAAAACCCGCCAGAGTGTGTGTGAGTTCGCCACCGCTGCACCACGACGACCAGACTGACTGACGGCAGCTTTTAGGTTTTTTTTTTCCGGAGGGGGGTGCCGTGTGTCCGTGCGTCTGTCCGGTGAACGGCGTCACATGTCGGCACGATCCTTCGGCCCATTTAGGAAATCCCTTCCCACAAGCGAGCTCCTTTTTCGTCGGCTGTTACATAAAGCTGTCGTGCGTCACAGGGCCTCCTTCTGGGGCTCCTTCGGGGGGGCCTCGTCACCCGCTCCCCCCGCCCTATCAGTCTGCAAGCCCTCCGCCTGTTTACCCTGCGCCTCACCACCACCGCCGCTTGTGTAACGCTCACGTCAGGGGGTGTGTTTGTGTGCGTGTGTGTCCGCGTGTGTGTGTGTGTGTGTGTGTGTGTGTGTGTGTGTGTGTACGTGTGTGTACGTGTGTGTTTGTGTGTTATATATCCCATGGCCCAAGACATGGTGATTTAGCGTATGTTTTTTCATCACATAGGGGAGAGGTCCCTTAGAAAAACACGGAGAGGTCCGTTAAAAGGTAAACCTGGAATTGCTTTGGAAGCATTCGAAGTTACTGTAGATGTTTGGAAAGTTGGCAAATCTTCTTAAAAAAAGTAAAACCTACATATATATATATATATAGTGTATATCTACACAGTATATATATGTATTATATATGTTAGCAATCCGTTTGCAATTATGCCATCACTGAGATTGTTAACCATCCAATGAATTTAAATTCTTGGACGTTTTCCCCGACTTGACTTAAAGGTACTATATGTAAGAATCAGTGCATTCTGAGCTTCGTGGCTTGAGACAATAACAACAACTAATGTTAGTTCTAATCATAATTAAACCTTGTACACATTTAAAAAAATGTATTATCCGCGCTTACATGTCACTTCGTTCCTTTTTCCGGCGAAATCCGACCCGACTCAAATATAAGAGAAATCATCCCAGAAGCTGTTCTACACAACAGAGAGAGTCAGGGAAGCTCTCATGTTTTAACTTCAACCACAACCTGCTACAACCTGCTAGAACTAACATTAGTTTCTGATTGTTATCGTCTCAACCCACGGAGCTCACAATGCACTGATTCTTACACATAGTACCTTTAACAATCGATCACATATCTCACACAAAAATCCAGTATGTCAACCTTTAAAAGTCTTCAACGTTAGAACACACAATACCTATATAAACATCCCAGTAAACATAGCATCCGCTAGGTTTGATCGTGGTCACTCCCCCCCCCTCTCACCACCACCAGTATGGAATGAATGAAAGCACGACCAGATAAAGAGTGAGAGTGAGACACCACCACCACCAGCACCAGCACCAGCACCAGCAGCAGCAGCAGCAGCGGGCCCCAACATATTCATCTGATAAGCCGTCACAAGAATGCAGACTTTCCCCGCTGGTCCGTGTGTGTGTGTGTGTGTGTGTGTGTGTGTGTGTGTGTGTGTTTGTGTGTGTGTGTGTGCACTCACCCTCCACGCCGGCTTCCTGAGCCCATGTGTTCCTAGTTTGCCCCACTGCGCCCACCCCCCCCGCTGGAGAACAGGCAGGGCGGTGGCGGTGGCGTGGGCGGTGGTGGGGTGGTGGGTGGTGGCGGTGGTGGCGGCGGGTGGCGGCGGTGGCGGCGGTGGTGGCGGTGGGTGGTGGTGGCGGGGGGTGCACATGCTGCATCGCCAGCTGAGGAGAAAGTGCCTCCTCCTTGAGGTGCGTTCACACGTGGCGCGTTAAGACCGCCGACGTGCCTGACCAATTCCGTCTTCTTCTCGCTCAGAAGAAGAAGAAGAAGAAGAAGAAGAAGATAATGTGACAACGTAATGCGCCAAACAACCAATAGATTTGCAGTGCAGTCCACCCCCTCGCCCCCCCCCCCAACCCCAATGTTTTAAGCTGTGGCTGATTTTGCGGTGTTTTGCCGTCCTTGACATGTCTGAAGTGATCGCATCTTCAGAGGGGCACAAGGCAGGACCGGGGTGGGGGGGGGGGTGGGGGGGGGGGGGGTGCCTCAGCAGCCTCAGCAGCTCAGCAAGCTGGCGCTGGTGACGCACGGCCATCAGTGATGGTCATAGTCTGATTCTGTTTCCAAGGCGATGTCGCAAAATAGCCGCAGGAGGAGGAGGAGGAGGGTGATGACACTCGCTCCGATGTGCCGTATCACTCGCCGCCCGTTATTATGACGACACGGGCGCCGTGTGATCGAGTGTGAGTGGTAGCCTAATTAGCTAGCGGGGCCATTTTTCAGTTTGACGGCGAGAGCGGCACCTTGTGATATTTCGTTTGGGAATGTTTTGGGGGTTTTTTTGGCCGTTTGACGAGGTTGTTTATTTGATATTTTTGTTCCCTGCCTTTGATACTCAAAAGGGAATCTTCACACTTGGAAAATCTGTCAGATAAGAGAGGTCTGCTCGATCTGTGTGTGTTGTGAAAGAGTTTGTCTGCGGCACAAACTCTGTTTCTGCAGAAGAAATCGTGAAAAATTTGGACATTTAGGGAAATTTTTCTAACATCGGACCGGAGATCCCAGACCAATAGTGTGAATAAAGTGTCTTAAGTCTTTCCTTTGCGCCATTGGTTCGGGATTTGCCATCTCCAATGGTCCGATGTGGAAAAATTATGCAAATGCATCAACTTTTTCTTTCACAATTTCTTTTCCGCAGAAACGTAGTTGCTGTTGCAAGCCGTAGTTCCACACTTGTCCTGCTGTGCCGGTTACCAGGGGCAACATGAAACGGTGGCATCAACCTGAATGTATGTTCATGTGGACGTCTGTTTTGTGTTTCTTTGTGTCTGTCGTCCAACCACCAGGTGATCCCGTTCCCCATGTCCTGCGACATCCGAGACGAGTGCTCCTGCCGGGATCCCAATGCCTCGGAGAACAGAAAGGAGGAGCCTGTCCACTCCTTGGGGTGACCTACCGGAGGGGGTGGCCCCTCCCTCCCTCCCTCCCTCCTACATGCCTCCCACCCCCCCCTCCACCCCCTCCCTCCCCCTGCAACCCAGGATCTCCGACATCCATCGCGCACAGCCAAGAGTGGCCGAAAAAGACCTCTCTCCACCCCCCACCACCACCACCACCACCACCACCTTGCCTTCTTCCTCATCCTCATTTCAGCCCGGACCACCACCACCACCACCCCCACTCTCCTCCTCCTCCTCCTCTTCCTCCACCTCCTGCTCCTCCTCCTCCTCCTCCTCAACTTCCTGCACATGCTGCTTAACAGGCATACCTCTCCGTCCAAACTGCAAAACCAACCCCAAACCAGCCGAACTGCCTCCAAACCGCCACGTCGCAGAAAGATCTCAAACTAAACAAAAACGAAAACACAAAAAGGAACCAATCCCAGAGAACCGATCCCAGCGGAACAGAGAAAGGAGAAGCTCCCGCCATGTCAAAGGAAAGTAACCTGCGATTCCACCACAAGTGAACAAACCAAACATGTTACAGCAAAAAAGGGGGAACACATTTTTTTTTTGGAAACCAAAATTCTGAAAATTCTGAAGGTTTTTAAATGAACACACAAACGAAACGAAACGAATACAAAAATCAAGTCTCGGTAGCATGCCTTTTATTCGGTTTGCGCCGGTGTCAGTGTGCATATTAACGGTTATCAATGCCCTATAATCTCATGAGTCAGAATACACACGCGGCCGAAACGTGTCCTCGGCGGCGGTTCTACGATTTTCAGCTCGTATGAAGCAGAGCGTAATCGGAGAAACGAAATCACCGGGCACTTTAAAGGCACGCTACAAACTTTAAGAAAAGGGCTTGACTTTCCTGAAATCTAAACTAGTTTTGACATTTGATATCCCTAAATGCTCGGCGGCGAAGTAACGCTTATCTCTCTCGAGCATCTCCGGCCGTAGAGATAAGTCCTCGATCGTCGATGTCAGAGAAATTGAGAGGTCTTCGGGGGGGGGAATGAGACAGCCATACCGTTAAGTTGCAAACAAATTCTACATCACAAAAAAAAAACAACCTGAAACTAATGAGTACCTCAATCTGTTTCTCCGTGATGAATCACCACAATACTAGTTAGCCAAACTCTTTTTATATACTCCTGTTTGGAATGCAAGTCCAGTGATTCTTTTCAGCATGACCTCCTCCTGCTACTACGTTTGCTGCTACTTGCAATTTTAACATAACATTAATCTAATGGAGTTAGACAACGCCTTGTCTTCCTTGCTAAAACCTCCTTTTGGGAATTAATTTACACTTGCATACGTATGCATGTACTAAAACACACGCGGGAACCGGGCAGGTGTCGGATTCAAGCGTGTCTTTGGAAGCGCGGCAAACTGACCGACCACATGGCGTCCATGTGGCAAATCTTGATTTTCATCTTTTGGAATTAAATCGAAACATTCGTCTTCCTTTTTTTTTCTGCCGCCGCCCTTCCAAGGTTCCACCGCGCCGCGGCGATAATGATTGCTTTGTGTCAAACTCCACGACCTTGAGAGCGTTCCACGGACGTACGTCCAACGCCTGCGAAGCAGAACACTGCGTATAGGAGACGTTTAATTAGATCGTTTTGGGGCGATATCTAATATATTAATATTTAAATATTTCAGACAAATCTTCGTCGTAGTAGTAGTAGTCGTAGTAGAGAATGTGGAAGACAAGGTGACTTAGATGAAAGCCATATGGAAGAAATAATATAAACCATCTTGTCATTATATACAGTATACGGTATATATATATATATATATATATACTGTGCAGAAGTACTTTGTAGTTACTTGTATATTTGACAGCCTTGTATACTTGGCTGTATGTCCCGGGGAAAGCTATGAACCACGGTGCACAAACACTTTATGTCTATCTTTAAAAAAACAACCGAAACAGACATTTGGAAGCTGGACGTGGGAATAACGACTGGAACTTGAAGGAGTAAAAAGACCAGTAAACAAGATTATGACCCAACAAAAAAAAAGGAAATAAAGCTCTTTTTTTAAAGAGTGTAGAGCGCCTGAAAACAAGCAGGAGGAGGGTGGAGGAGGAGGGGGAGGGAGGAGGAGGAGGAGGAAGAGGAGGAGGGGAGAGGAGGAGAGGAAGAGGGGGAGGAGGAGAGGATGAGGAGGAGGAGGGAGAGGAGGAGGAGGAGAGAGGAGAGGAAGAGGAGGAGGAGGAAGAGGAGGAGGGGGAGGAGGAAGAGAGGAGGAGGGAGGAGGAGGAGGGAGGAGGAGGAGGGGGGAGGGAGGAGGAGGAGGAGGAGGAGAGGCCCAGAAACGGGGGCTCCTGAGACCCAGATGCGAGCAACCGGAGAGGAGGCGGTGGCCAGACCCGAGACACAGACATCAACAACGGCGTTTAGCAAAGGACACCTTCCTGCACCACCGAAAGAACGAGGGGTTGAGGGTGAAGGCAAACAAATCTAATATAATATAACTGCACCCCCCCCCCACCTCACCTCCCTATCCTGAGCTTGCAGAAAGATATGTACCGTATGTGTGAACAGTTTCTTGCACGCAAAACAGCAAAAACACATCAATTAGCAAAGTGTTTAAAAATGCTTTTGCACGGCCGCAGAGAAACACACACATCTGTTACAAAGTGTTTGTGCTCGGAGAGTGAGGAGTCACCGGATCAGACCGCTCGATCGCTCGTGTGGCTTTTATGCCGTTTTTTTTTTTTCATCTCAACGGTCAGCTCGCACTCCGGTTAGCGAGGAACGCGATAAGAGCGGGAAAAACAAACAAACAAACCGGGGCCGAGGAGGACTCGTGACCCCCCCGAGTCTCGGAGGTCGTCGGGCCTCCCAAACTCCCCCCCCCCCCCCCCCCCCGAGCGTGTTTTGGTTTTTCCGTTTACGCCGGTTGTTATGAGAGGAGGGAATACACGCGTGTGTGTGTGCGTGTGTGTGTCTAACCTCTACCTGCTCCTCAGCGACACGTATCCGAGGTTTTTTTCCGCCGGCGTAAAAAAAGTGTCCGCTGGGTAAATAAACTAAATATGAAGTGTTTCAAACGAGGCAGGGACTAAAAGCGCCGCGCGGTCGCCAATGCTTTTTTTTTTTTTTATGATACGCTAACGGAGAAACAATGGAACACAAGAGGCCGGTGTGTGTTTGCCTTGGCCCGCCGCAGACGCAAGTCACTTGACTTGGGCTATAAAACACACGCGAGACAACGAGAAGAGCACACATGCAGGGGTTACTGCGAGGCAAACGTGCCTTCCGGGATATCACAGGGTTATTAATACACCATTAGGGACGTCTTGTTATTATTTTATTGTTCTCTTGTAATGTGCTTCGTTGGCAATAAGTGAAGATTGCGCGACTGCCCACTGCCAAGGGTTTTTTTTTCCTTTTGTTTTTTTGCTTCATCGAAAAATATGTATTTCTTGGGTCTGTTAAGTGGGGAGGAAAGTACATACGATTTTTTGTGGCACGTGTTATATAAAAACACACACACACACACACACAGAAAAAAAGACGGCGATAAAGCAAGGAGAGTTAAAAATATATGCTGGCATTTTTATACTGCTCAGATCGTGCTGCCAGATTAGGAATATTCCAGGTATTAAGTCAATAGTCCCGTGTGTAAATCAGTGATAGGCAAGTGAGTTCAATTAAACACACGCCGCCGTAAAGAAAGAAGTGCAAAGGGGATTTATGTCAAACATCTGTTTCCACCAACGTCTCCTCTTCTACATAAATTTCCCATAGGTCCATCAGTTTGGTTGCGCAATTTATTTTCCTCCTTTTTTCAGCCCCCAATAAGTTTTATTTCTATTTTTGAGAAACACTAAATCACATTGGATTATTTTCAGAGGATCCCCCCCGATTTTTTTTTTACTTAATCCCCCCCCCTCCTCCCCAACAAATAAACTGAATGGCTTTCAAGAGGGAAATACCGTGAATGATTCCAAAGTATTTACACCGTTTATTTTAACCGATTCCAGGTTCCAGAATATCTTCAAGAGTTCGCCGGCGTTTCGGGTGTTGTGTCCAAATGGTTTGGATACAGGAAACTAAGCATCAAGACCACAACTAACTCTAACCAAACAAGAATGCCCAACAAACTGTAAACTACTATTTTATTTGTCACTTTACCGCTTGTGTCGGCGGGCACGCTATGCTAAACTAGCGACGCTAACTACAGTATTATTGTTTTGCGGTCGCGGAGGAATCCGTCTTGATTTAAATGAACTTGATTTAAATGTGTCGTGTTTGTCCAAGCGGTTCTGGGAACCGCCAGATCTAAGACTTGTTTTGTTTTGTTAACAACAGAACAATACAAAGTCTACACGGAACTAATTTCTAAAAAACAAGGATAATGCATAATGTGTGTGTCTGTGTGTGTGTGTGTGTGTGTGTGTGTGTGTGTGTGTCGTAACTTTTGGGAAGTCTCATCACGGCGGTGTGAATAACATGACGGGAGACAATTACGCCGGCAAAATATACCACTGGTGTTAATCAAATTAGAGATTACCATCGATAAAATGGAAGCAAGTATTTTTTTCTCCAGTGTTTACCAAGGTGAAATGTCCGCGACCGCACAAGACACACATACACACACGCACACACACACACACACACACACACACACACACACTCAAATTCAAAACACATTGTTCACCGTCTGGGCCAAAAAGTGGGTATTGGGAACAACAAGCAACGCGATGTCCATTGAGGCTGAGACTCCAAATGCACTGCAAGGTCGCTTTGCCGTCTGAGGAGGGACAGCAACATGTCCACCCTGACCGCCCCGCCACCCGCCCTCCCCTCCCCTCCCCTCTTATGACCGGCGACGTCCACGTTTCTGTCCCGTGTGTGTGTGTGTGTGTGTGTTATGCAAGTCAATGTTATGTCCCTGGACTCCGAGACTGGTGGTGGTAGTGGTGTTGGTGGTGGTGGTGGGGGCTAGTTAGATGTAGGTAGGGGGGGGTTATACTGCCAATCAAGCGACCAATCAAGACCCCCCCCCCCCCGCACCCCAATTAGCCAACCGGACACGTGAACCTCATATAATCTCCAATGCTGATCTGAGATAAGACAGAGCCCCCCGCACCACCCCCTTCCCCCCGCCAGAGCAAAATCCTGAACCGTGGACCTCCTCCTCCTCCTTCTAGTGTGGGTGGGGGGTGGGGGGGGTGATGGAGGAGGAGGAGGAGTTTGTGGGTGGGTGGTCGATACAGCAGAACGCAAACACTACAGGCTACAGAATTTGCAATGACGTCACACACACACACACACACACACACACACACACACACACACACACACACGCGCATCCACACATCTAGCTCACTATCGACTTACTCGGCTTGCTCCTCACGCAACGTTTAGAACCTTAAAGGAGCCCTATTATACCACGGTTTTGTGTGTGTGTGTGTGTGTGTGTGTGTGTGTGTGTGTGTGTGTGTGTTTTTTTTGGCTATGAGCAAACGCCGAAAAAAAAACGAAGAACCGCAAAGCCCAGAAAAAAAATCGGAGCGACAAAAACAAATCATCGCATCACATCCGATAAAAGCCATGTGTTTTCGGGGGCCCGCTGTCACGGGATGGGGAAGGGGAACGCGGAGGGAATCCACGTCTCCGCGCCGCTATGTGCGCAATGCGCCGCGGAGACGGGGACACTTGAGGGGACCGCCGTCCAGAGAGGAAATGAAGAGACTTCCGCGTCAGACTCCCAGACACGGCCAGCCAGACGCGGCAATATAAAACGGAGCAGACAACACACACACGGCGACACACACACACACACACACACACACAGAGAGAAGAGCATGCGCAGCGCACACACACACACACACACACCGCCAGAGAGGGTATTAGCCAGGAGTACAACCCCTTGCCCAGAGAGAGACGAAAGAGAAATAAGAGGGAGAGAGAGAGAGACGAGGGCAAGAGAGACAGAGAGACAGACAGATAGACAGAGAGGGAGGACAGAGAGAGAGAGAGAGAGAAGGAGAGGGAGGAGGGATGGAAGAGCCAGAGACAGGCAGACAGAGAGAGAGAGATGAGAGAGAGAGAGAGACAGAAGGACCAGACGAGTAGAAAGGCCAGGGCCAGGAAAAGCAGATGCTGCAAAGCTACCACAGAAGCTCCGATAAAATGGTCCCGAGCGGGTCGCCAGGAAGGGGCCCCCCGCTAGACCCCGGGGGCCGGATGTGCTCAGTGTCTCCGAGACCTTTCATTGAGCTAAAACGTTCATTTTGACGTGCGACCGCCCCCCCCCCCCCCCCCCACCCACACCCCCCCCCCCCGTAAATCATTTCACACCGTCGTTACCGCGGATCAAAAAACAGAATCACCGCAACAGTGGATTACTTTCCACTATCAAGTCATTTAGCGGACACTTTTATCCACAGTGACTTGGATACACGCCACTAATGAGCAGATAGGGGGTGAGGGTGCCTTTGCCTTCAGGTACAGCGCGGACGTCGGGGGTTTCGAACCTGCAACCCCGTGCTTTCACATGCGCAGTGAACAAACAAACCAGCGACTCAAACTGTTATTAAGAGCAATGGATCAATGGAGGTGAGGAAACGTTAATGAGAGGAGGAGAGCAATCAATACAGAAAAACCTAAACAGTCTCTCTCGCTCCTCTCTCTCTCTCCTCTCTCTCTCTCTCTCTCTCTCTCTCTCTCTCAACCACTTTGGCCTTTGACCTCCCAGACAGGACAGGTCACCAAATGCGATCATTAAAGCTGTCACCTAATTCATTACAGTTTGGAATGTTTCCCGTTTAGTTGCGCTTTCTTGTTTTACTGTCACGTCACCGTGGGGGTCCCGTGTCGCTCAAAGACCAAGGCATAAACACCACCACACGAGTGTTAGGGGTTCAACTCCCAACGGGCCTCCCCACTGGGGTCACCCATACTAACAACTCAGAGGATTTGGATAACATATTTGAATACGAATGTCCACCCCACAAGATACATCGCCTAAAGATTTTGTGTCAGAATATGCCCGCAAAATAATTATCGTTCCGGTACATTTACATTGACATTTACATTTGGGGCATTAGGCATTAGACGCTTTTATCCAAAGTGACTCACAAAGAGTACATTTGTTGAAGGAGACAGCAATATATCGCTGTGGTACATAAAGATAAGAATAGAGCTGTTTTCGAGCATTGATCGCTACGAGGCTAATGCGAGGCTCGTATGAGTTTGACGATACTGCGTCAGACTTGTACGAGAAGGATCTCTCGGTGGATGTTTTCGAAAACACGCGCCATCGTGCTCCCGTGTTAAATGATTTCTCATATGCTCCGCTGTACCCGCGCGTAAGTCTCCGCAAAGCTCTCCCAGAGGCCACTGGAAGTGCACAGCCTTAATCTTACCTCTCTCTCTCTCTGTCTCTCTCTCTCTCTCTCTCTCTCTCTCGACGCCAACGAGGACTTGTGTGTGTGCAGGACACATGGTTCCCATAGTGCCATCTGATTACATTCATACATGTAATGTACTGTGTGTGTGTGACAGGCGGGGATGAAGAGGGTCCTCCGCTTTGATGCTCGTTGGAAAAAAACCCCACAACATGACCAAATGAGAAGCAGAAGACCCCTGTCAATAGGTTATCGACTGTGTGTGTGTGTGTGAGACTGTGTGTGTGTGTATGTGTGTGCAAGTAAGTGTGCATGTGCAAGTACGTGTGAGTGTGTGTGTGTGTGTGTTTACACACATGCGCATGTGTGTGTGCGCATGTGTGTGTACGTGTGTGTTTGTGCACGCTAGTAAGTGTCCACGTGCAAGAATGTGTTTTTGTGTGTGTGTGTGTGCAAGTAAGTGTGTGTGTGTGTGTGTGTGTGTGTGTGTTGTGTGTGTGTGTGTTTGTGGGTGCTAGTAAGTGTCCATGTGCAAGAATGTGTTTTTGTGTGTGTGTGTGTGTGTGTGTGTGTAAGTAAGTGTGCATGTGAAAGTAAGGGTGTGCATGTGCAACTAAGTGTGTGTGCGTGTGTGTTTGTGCGTGCTAGTAAGTGTCCATGTGCAAGAATGTGTGATTTTGTGTGTGCGTGTGTGTATGTGCATGGAAGTAAGTGTCCATGTGCAAGAATGCGTGTTTGTGTGTGTGCGTGTGTGTGTGTGTGTGTGTGTGTGTGTGTGTGTGTGTGTGTGTGTAAGTAAGTGTGCACGTGAAAGTAAGAGTGTGCATGTGCAACTAAGTGTGTGTGCGTGTGTGTGTGTGTGTGTGTGTGTGTGTGTGTGCGTGCCAGATAAGCGTGTGCATGCGTGCGCCTTTATTGACGTGAATACCAAACATGATGCGTATTGACCCCGTCCTGCTCCCTGGCGGCGGCGGAGACAGCCAGAGGAGAGGAAGCCGTTTACTGTTAACTGCTCGCCTCTAACCCGGCGCAGCGCCGTCTGCTGCTGGATGACACGCGGCGAGGACGTCTACGCGGTACAACCTCAAAGAATATAAAAACGTTTAAGGGAAAAAGGGTTGCTGATGTTCCAACAGGAGGGATCTAAAAAAGGGATCTCCGTCTGTTTTTGTGTCACGTGTGGCACGTAAGCGGTGGCTTATTGTCCCCGTATCGTAACCCGTGATAGAAATATCATACAGAGAACCAGGAATGAACAGATGACAATATCAACTGAGCCACAACAATGCAACAGAGTGCAGAGCGATGACAGACAGAGAGAGAGACAGACAGACAGACAGACAGACAGATAGAGACACAGACAGTACAGACAGTGTTCTGTGCTTTCGTGGTCTTGGCGGTGGACAGACAGGGACAGACAGACAGAGAGAGAGAGACAGAACGCAGAACGACAGTGCAGACTGTACAGACAGTACAGCACTGTGTTCTCTACCTCCTTGGTCTTGATGGTGGACAGACAGTACAGACAGACAGACAGTACAGACAGTACAGTACAGACAGTACAGACAGTACAGACAGACAGACAGACAGTACAGACAGACAGACAGTACAGACAGTACAGACAGACAGACAGACAGACAGTACAGTCAGACAGACAGACAGTACAGTACAGACAGACAAGTACAGCACTGTGTTCTCTACCTTCTTGGTCTTGACGGTGGACTGGCAGCAGTCTCCGCCGTCGTAGTTGCAGAAGGCTCTGTTGTTCACGAAGTCACAGTAGTTGTCCCCCATGAAGGGCTGGAGCAGCGGGAAGCCAGACACACACACACACACACGCACACACACACGCACACACACACACACACACACACACACACAGAGAGAGAGAGAGAGTCATCAGTCCCGGCGCGTTCTCCTCGCCGCATACATCACCCGGGACGCTTTTGGAACGGAATCTCACGGCGGAGTTTTATTTTAGTTTTATACTTTAGCATTCTGTTATTTTTTTTTTTAATGGTTACAGACGGGGACGCTGCACGCTGAGTTTATTTGATTTTTTTTTCCGCAGCGTTCCGTTTGATTCGGTGATTGATCCCCCCTGTAATTTCTTAAATAGTTGGCCTAAAACGTCTAAGAGACTCTAAAACCGAGACATCATAAACCACTCTGTGTGTGCAGAGTGGTCTACCACCCCCCCTCCCCAAACCCCAACCCCCTGCACCACCACCACCACAACCACCACCACCACCACCACCACCCGAGGTGATTTATGTGTCTGCCCCCACCCTAAAACTTGAGTTACCAACTAGTTTATCCAATTGGCCCGAGCCATCTGGATGACATCACCCTTTTTAATAGAATGTGGTGGAATCATTATTTCGCAGTGCGTCGCTAAAGTCTGCGTTGGCATCTGCCACTTAAACCACGCATCTCTATTAAGCCGGCCGACTAATTATCGCCCGTCTGCTTACAACAATGTCTGCCACTTCTGATTTGTCTTTTCTCCGTCCGCAACATTTTTATATCAGAATGAAATGTATTACACGTCTTAACGACGCGTCCTTTTAACGAGGAGATGTTGGAATGTCTTGCTTGCATCCGCTGCTTGTGTTGTTTTTCTAACCTTAGCAGACACGCTTAAAAAAAGAAAAAAGCGGAATACCGTTTTATGGTGAGTGACTCGCGTTCACCCCTTCACCCCCCCCCACCCCCCCCCACAAGCACTCATTCACAGAAAACATTCACCTATAAAGAGACACACACACACACACACACACACACACACACACACACACACACATTTTCGTATCCCCACATGCACTCTTTGACAGAAAACTTTCACCTATAAACACACACACACTCCTATAACACACACACACTCCTATAACACACACACACACACACACACACACACACACACACACACACACACACTTTCGTATGCCCCACGTGCACTCTTTGACAGAAAACTTTCACCTATAAAACACACACACACTCCTATAACACACACACACACTCCTATAACACACACACACACACACACACACAACACACACACACACACACACTTGCATCCCCAAATGCACTCTCGCACAGAAAATATTCACCTATTAACCCACACACACACACACACACACACACACACACACACACACACACACACACACACACACACACACATCCGTCTACTCGCGCATTCCTGCATACTTCCCACCCCTGCTGCCTTGCTCAACGACACGTGGGCGCGTAAAAAAACCTCCTGACCTCTAGGAACACACCGGTACGGTACAGTGCCACGTGGGAAGTGTCTGCTCAAAGCCTCGGAAAACCTTCCCGCCATTAATGTTGACATTTACATGACGGGAGGACATCGTAACCCGGACACAGAACACCGGAACAATTATCCTCCAGTCGTACTTTTTTTGAAGATAAACTCAACGCCCGGTGGCACGTATACTTTGAAGCATATATTATAAGATAAGATAAGATAATCCCGAAGGAAATTCTTGTGCCAGAGGTTGCATAGCAGTATATATATATATATAAATATATATATATACAGTATATACAGTATATATATATATACTGTATATACTGTATATAGGTTGGATGTGGTGATATTGGATGGTTGAAAATATTGACACACTTTAAATCTGCGAATTGACATGAATATTAACATTAGCAAAGCTATTGACATGCCGCTGAACTACATTTCCCAGGGAAAAGAAAGGCGATTTACAGCCGCAGTTGGAGCTTATCCTCCGTGTCACGTTTAATGGTTTGAAAGCTTCCCCATTGTTTCTATTATGGTGGTCAGCATTAGTGTGTGTGCGCGCGTGCGTGTGTGTGTTTGTAATTCGTAATTAACTATGCAATCACGCAACGCGTTCGATTCGCTCACACAACACAAGCGTTGTCGCCAGGTCACGTGCGCGCCGATAGAAATCGCACGCTATTACGCGCGGTAGGGTTTTTCTCTCCCGCGCGCGATAAACATTTGTTATCGTAACCTCCTGAAAATTCCCGTTCGGAAAAAACAAAAGCGGGAGACATTAACGCTAAACTCCCTTGAGATTAATCTAACGAGATTTGCGTGTGGACCTTTTTGCGTGTCAACCTCACACATACATACATAAATACATACATACACCCAGAGATATAATCTGTTGTTGTTTTTGTATTTGCTTCTTTTTTTTTTAGGAATTAAGTCCCATGCATATCCTATGTGGCAGCTGGAAACATCCGGAGGTCACGCAGAGGACAGTTCAAGCCGTGTGTATAGTAATGCCAGGCCTCCTAATACCACATGGAGTCCAGAGATATCAATATGTACACTGGCACCGTACGACGGAAAAGAAACAGATCAAATATACATTTTGGACGGACTTTGGATACGGACTCAGATATACCGATGTTGTTTTAGCGACGACAGAATTCCTTCCCGAGACCATCGCCGGAACATCATTTTGGCGGAAAGTCAGGTGGACGCAAATCAAAGTAGCTTTCTGTTTCTGTCATTTTAACGGGTTTTATATTGATGTCTGTCTCAGCACCAGCGTGGTCGACGTACATTTGCCGGACTAGTTGTGTCTATACTGGTGCACTGCCAGACCTAAATCAAACGCACCCATCATTAATGTTATGAGCTAGGTAATATAACGGCTCTTAATCAAACTAACTCTTGCCTCGTGTCCCCTCATCCTCTTGCTCATTGGCTAAACCGAGACGAGTGGGAGGAGCTAAGTGGTTGAGTGGGGGAGGGCGCAGGGGGGGCTGGGGAGCAGGAGCAGGTTTACTGTTGAGGTTTTCCTGCGTTAGAACACACCGATGCATATCCTTCAATCCTTCACCCCGAAGCTAGTTGCAGCGGTCCGCTTGAGCCCTCTCTTCTCTAGCACATTGCTACGCTACGCTAGGCTACGCTACGCTGCGTTGTGAGTCAGTGGGTACCGTTGGCCGCTCGCGATTCAGGGAACCGCAGCTCTCGTCGGTAGTGGAGTCCGAACGTAGCCCGGCCTGCCTGCCCAGCCTTCCCGGCCTGCTCAGGCCTGCCTGCCTGCTCAGCCTGCCTGCTCAGCCTGCCCTGCTCAGCCTGCCCACACCCGTTTTTGAGGTGCACCGTGCTTCCCTTGCCTTCCAAAAATACGCACATCAATCTGCCTTATGTTTCGGCAGAATGTATTGGACGGGGCAGAGCTAATCAAAGGAATGGGTCCCACGGAGCCAGGGCGCACAGGGTGGCTCCGCGGCCCCTTTGAATGTGTGCTTTTTTTTCCCCCGCCTCCTCCGGACTACAATGGAAGTCTATGGACTTCGACCAAAGGTAGTAGGAAGTCCACCGGCACATATGGTCGTAACACGACACAGGAGCAATGGAAGGAATCAAATATTCATTTTTTTTGGAGGAAGAGATGGAGGGTTGTTTTGGATTCAAAAGTACTCCTTCTTGAGAACACATTTCACATCAAAGTGGGTAAAAAAAAAAAAGCAGGCAAAAGAAAACACGTCCAAAACACAAATCCCTTATTTATTGGGCGGTGATGAAACGCACTGGAGGGAGTTGGAACGACCCTATTAAAATACCCTAACCTTTATGTGATGGACGAGCACGGACGAGCGTTACGCGGCATAAATGAAACGGGGGGGGAAACAATAAGAAAAGAACAAGAGAAAAATTCTGCGCAAAAAACCCCCCAAAAACAAATCCAAAAAATCAGGAGAAGGAAGAAGAAGAAGACATCTCACCTCACATCCTTTGATACAGTGGAGCATCTCGGGGTGTGGGTACCACCGCAGCCCCATGGTACACACGATACTCTGTCCGGGAGAGAGAGAGAGAGAGAGAGAGCGACACAGCGACACGGCGTTAGCGTTGCATTAATGCCATAGGCAATATTGCCTCAATATTGCCAATCCACACACACACACACACACACACACATTCATACACTGACGGCGGGGCGGGGGAACCGGCGAGGAACCGGCGACCAGTTTCGATCCCGAGCTTCGCCAGACAAAACCGCTCTGCCTCCTGAATCACTCACGCACACACGCCAGAGACAACATGATAGTTCAGTGGAGATGTGTGTATGTGTGTGTGTGTGTGTGTTTTGTGTGTGTGGGAGGGGCGGGCGGGGGGGAACGCCGTCTGCATGATGCCCCACCCTGAGGTGTGTGCGTGTCCTATTAATTGCCCCATTAGCATCTAAACACACACTCATTATAATACGTATAGATCAGATGTGTATACGTGTGTGTGTGTGCGTGCATGCACGTGAATTCGGCACACACGCGCACACACACACACACACACACACACACACACACACGCACGCACGCACACACCAGAGGTGTCCGATACTTGAGGGTCACACACTGTCTTCTATGTCCAACAGAGAGAGGGAGAGGCAAGGAGAGAGAGAGAGAGAGAGAGAGAGAGAGAGAGAGAGAGAGAGAGTTATTGGCTTTCAATTTCCACAAGGCTTTTTTTTCTTCCTCTCCCAATGTAACATTGGTCTCTCTCGCTCTCTCTCTCTCTCTCTCTCTCTCTCTCTGGACGGACAACGAGTGAAAAATAAATAGATAAATTAAATAAAGAATGTTTTTGCCGCGCACAGCAGAGGACCGAGTGACCTCAGCGGGTCCATTTCCAAACGTCCATCACGTCCCGACGTCACGCAATAGTTGACAGGGTTTCCTTTTCTGTTTTTTTTTTTTCTTTCCCCGACCCCCACCCACCCCCACACCCACCCCACCCCACCCTCACCACCACCCCACCTCACCAACCACCCCCCCCCGCTTGCAGGGTAAGGTATTTTTCATTTCAGTTGGCTGTCAGCAAATCAATGTAAATAGGAAACATGGAGGTTAGGTTATGGGGTGGTGGTGCTGTTGCTGGTGCTGGTGGTGCAGGTGGTGGAGGTGTTGGTGGTGCTGGTGGTGCTGTGGTGAGTGCAGGTGGTGGAGCATGTGGTGGTGCATGTGGTGGTGCAGGTGCTGGTGGTGATGGAGGGAGGAGGAGGAGGGCGCACAGAAATACAGGGAACATCTGAGGACAGCCGCAAAAAAAGAAAAAGATTTCACGTGTGTGTGTGTGTGTGTGTGTGTATAGATGTGTGGGTGTGGGTGTGCGTGTGTGTGTGTGTGTGTGTGTGTGTGTGTGGTGTGCTCGCCCGCCCGCTGCAGTATGTAATTGTGTTTATTAATGTACGTGTCCGCACATACTATCCACGAGAAAGTCCCTCTGCGGAGTATCAAGCAGAAATAAAGAGCATGCACACGTTTTCAGAGCCAGAAATAAAACTTTACTCTCTCTCTCTCCCTCTCCCCCTCTCTCTCTCTCTCCCCTCTCTCTCTCTCTCCTATCTCCCTCTCTCTCCTTCCCTCTCTCTCTCTCTCTCTCTCTCTCGCTCCCTCTCTCTCTCTTCCCTCTTCCCTCCCTTCCTCCTCTTCTTCCCCTCCCCCTCTCTCTCTCCCTCTCTCTCTCCCTTCTCTTTCCTCTCCATCTCTCTCCCTCTCTCTCTCCCCTCTCTGTCCCCTCTCTGTCCCCTCTCTCTCCCCTCTCCCTAAATCTTGATAATCCATGATCGCATCGCAGTGCCCTCTCCTCTCCCCGCCACGCACTCTCTCTCTCTCCCTCCCACCCTCCCTCCCTCCCTCCCTCCCCCACGGCCCCCTGGGGCTGTGATACCACACCAAATAGATCCTCACCCCACCGACCACACACAGGCGAGGTCACGTCCCTCATACATATTAGTCATGATATATATAATATATATATATATATATCAATTAATAATAAATATATATATATATATTTATTTATTTATTTTTTAATAAGGGACTCATTCTACAGCAGAGGCACGACAGGGTAATTTTGCTGATAAAGGGCGGGGGGGTGAGGGGAGGATGGGGAGGATAAGGGGGAGATAGGAGGGGGGGAGAGAGATGGGAGCGGGGAGGAGGAGAGGGGGAAATGAGGAGGAGGGGGAGAAGGATGGGAGTGGGGAGGAGGAGGAGGAGGAGGAGGGGAAATGAGGAGGAAGGGGGGAGAGGATGGGAGGGGGAGGAGGAGAGGAGGAGGGAGGAAGGAGGAGGAGGGGGAATGAGGAGGAGGGGGGAAGCAGGGGAAATGAGGAGGAGGAGGGGGTGAGGAGCATGGGAGGAGGGGAGGAGGAGGAGGAGGAGAGGACGGGGGGAGAATAAGGGGGAGGACGGAGAGAAGGGCGGGGGAGGACGGAGCGCGTGTGCGAGTGAGGAGGCTGAGGTGGAGGTAGAGGAGGAGGAGGAGCTGGGGAGAATTCTAAGTGGGTCACACACACACACACACACACACACACCACACACACACACACACACACACACACACTCATACACACACACGGCCCGAGCGTGTGCGCGTGTGCGAGGCCAAACGCAACTGGTTTTCTAACGGGCGATACATCAAGGTTACTGATTAAGGTGCAGGCGCGGAGAAAACGCCCGGCGCAGCAAAATGACACAAACTGGGAAAGTGTTGCTAACAAACAACGGAGACGAGAATGTGCCGTTAAAAAGTCCTGCTCCCCGACGCTCGGCTGCAACCAACGGTGGGAACACGACCGCCTGCCTCTGTGTGTGTGTGTGTGTGTGTGTTTGGTGGCTTCTGTGTGTGTGTGTGTGTTTGCTGTCCTGTCCTGTGTTTATGTGTACATGTGTGTATGCATGCGCGTGCATCATCATTGGCATCATGGGTGCCCCATGTGTGCCCATACATGCACGTCTGTGTGTGTGTGTGTGTGTGTGTGTATGCCCGCCGCACATGCGCGTGTGTATGTGTGTGCGTGCGTGCTGCGTGTGTGCGTGTGTGTGTGTGTGTGCCGTGTGTGTGTACGCGGCGCGTCAAAAGCGACAAACCTGAAGATCCGCGGGCTGTCGATACATCGGAAGGCAAGCACACCACCCACACCACCACACCAGGCCTCTTCCCAATCGTCCATTGATTTGTACCCCCCCCCCTTTCCCCCCCCCCCCCCACACACACACACACAACACACACACTCACTTTCCCCATCTGAGTCCTGTTGCTCTTGCTTATGCTATGCTATGTACCCCCCCCCCCCCCCTGCCCCCCGCCCACCTCCCACCGTGACTCAGATTACCGTTGAATATAAATCATATCCATTACACACAAATCCATTACAAACATATCATTTTTGCCTCCTCTTCACCTGACCCTATATCCCCCACCCCCCCCCACCCCCCCCTCTCTCTTGCTGACTCAGCACCACACAAAAAAAAAACACTAACCAAAACGAGGGGGGTGGGGGTGAGCATAACACAGTGTTCTCTTTTGCATCCCGGCCTCTGGTTTTTATTTCTCACGTTACAAAACTTGATGTTCCTCCATCGTTCTATTTGTTTTCCAAACCGAAAACAAAAAGGGGATTCGTCGTTCGGTCGTTTTTTTGTGTTTTTTCTGCCATGCCTGTACAATGCAAGGTGTGTGTGTGTGTGTGTGTGTGTGTGTGTGTGTGTGTGTGTGTGTGTGTGTGTGTGTGTGGGCTGGGGGGTGTGTGTGTGGTGGGGTGTGTTGTGTGTGTGTGTGCGTGTGTGTGTGTGTGTGTGCGTGCGTGTGTGTGTGTGTGGGGGTGTGTGTGTGTGTGTGTGTGTAGTGGTGTGTGTGTGTGTGT
The DNA here is from genome assembly GCA_002895965.2 of Coryphaenoides rupestris. NCBI lineage: Eukaryota > Metazoa > Chordata > Actinopteri > Gadiformes > Macrouridae > Coryphaenoides > Coryphaenoides rupestris. The sequence continues at coordinate 51,020 of PIJE02000462.1, read as the reverse complement.
GTGTGTGTGTGTGGGCTGGGGTGTGTGTGTGTGGGGTGTGTGTGTGTGTGGGTGTGCGTGTGTGTGTGTGTGTGTGTGTGCGTGCATGTGTGTGTGTGTGTATGTGTGTGTGGCGTGTGTGTGTGGGGTGTGTGTGTGTGGGCTGGGGGTGTGGGGTAGGGGGGGTAATGTGTGACACACACATCTCTACTGACTCTCTGCTGTGCTCTGCGCTCTCTGCGCTCCGCTCGCAGGCCTGGATTGAGTTTTCAGGTCTGGAGAACTCAAACTGTTTTATTGTCTGGTGGCTTGTTTTGTCTTGAGTGCAATCTTCTTACTCGTTCGCTAACACTCGCACACGTGTGGCCTCCCGCTGAGCGAGCTGCGATAGATTTGGGGTGTTTTTCACGTTTCCGTGACGACGGTACAACTCAGTGGCACGGCAGTGCTTCTAGAAAGTTTAGAGAAAAGTGTCCTGCCCAGAAATGCCAATCATGTGATCACTTTCGGGACTTTTTTCCCGAAAGTGGGGGCGGGGGGCACGCGTAACACCTCTGGGGTTCAAACCGTGTCAACACACAGCCTTTAACTATCTGAGGACGTGTGTGTGTGTGTGTGTGTGTGTGTGTGTGTGCTTGCGTCAGGGTTTGAGGGATAGGCGCTCCTAGCCTGTATTACGAGCTACCAGTTCAGATGAAAGCAGGGGCAGGTGTAGCGTAGCGTAGCATAGCGTAGCGTAGCGGCAGGCGGCTAGCTAGGCTGAGGTACTGGGTGGGGTTGGACCTCATCAGGTGACCCGACCCCCCCCCTCCCTTCTCTGCTCCTCAATTACGCAATAGATCACAATGTAAACGCACATCGCTTTGGATTAAAAGCCGAGGGCGAACAGACAAGCGTTTGTTGTAAAGAGGAGACAGGGAAGGAGGGGTGGGGGGGGTAGTTTTAACAGGTGTATCAAATGCTTCGGATGAAAGCGATGCTTCCCGTGAAAGTCTTCCCCTTCGCCAGGGTGGGGTGGGGTGGGGTGGGGAGAGTGGGTGGGGGGGGGGGGGGGGTGAACGCAAGTGGGCATAACAGATGGGGCAGACGGATAGCAGGAGGGAGGGTGCATGGAGGAGGAGGAGGAGGAGGAGGAGGAGGAGGGTGGAGGAAGGGGAGGGGAAAACTGCTGCCCGCGATCTCCGGGCTAATACAGCCAGGATGTGCACACCGGCTGTCAGATTCCATGTGGGGGGGGTGGGGTGGGTGGGGGGGTGGGGTGGGTGGGGGGGCGTGACGCAGACAGAGGAACGCTGTGTGTGTGTGTGTGTTGTGCTGTGTAATGTGGCGGTCAAAGTTGTGAGACAGACAGAAACACACACACGCACACAAACACACACACACACACACACACACAAACACATCTATACACACATCTATACACACACACACACACACACACACACACACACACACACACACACACACACCCACTGGGGCGTACCTTGACTTTGAGAGGGTTCCTCCAGTGCTCGGCGAGTACAGAGTCTGCCGTCAAGTTGCTAGGCAACATCACCACGTCGTTGTTACTCTCCCGGCACGTTAGCTCGCACTCCTCACCTGCGAACGTGCACGTGTGCGTGTGTGCGTGTGTGTGTGTGTGTGTGTGTGAGAGAGAGAGAGCGTGTGCATGTGCATGTGTGTGTGTGTGTGTGTGTGTGTGCGAGAGGGAGAGTGAGTATGTGAATGTGTGGCACACGTGTGTTTGTGTGTGTGTGTGTGTGTGTGTTTCAGGTATGTGCATTTGAAAAAAAGAGAGAGTGAGTGAGAGAGAGAGAGAGAGAGAGAGAGAGAGAGAGAGAGAGAGAGAGAGAGTGAGAGAGAGAGGGGGGGGGGGTGGGAGAGCGTCAAAGACAGACAAAAATGTGATGACATCATCAAACCGAGAGTACATGGAAACCACATCAAAGGCCCCTTTTAAATGATGATGTATAACTCTGGCACCCGTCAGGTGTGTTTGATTTTCGCCTGCGTTTTTTGATTCGCCTTTGAACGCCGCGCCGCGATCCTCTCTCCGTGTGCCGTGATCTGAGATGCACTCGACAACTCTCCACGACTAAAAGCTACGAGCGCCCACCCCCCGACGTGCCCCCCCCCCCACCGACCGGCGCGTCTGACGGTCGGCCCGGGCTCCCGGACAAGACGGCTCGCTGCCCGTGATGGATTGGAATTTAGAACGCGTGGTGGTGGAGGGGAAAAAGAGAGAGTCCGCGGTGGAAGGGGTGGGTAGGGGGTGGTGGTCTACACACACACACACACACACACTCATATACACACACACACACACACACACACACACACACACACACACACACACACTCGTATATGTGAGTGTGTCCCAAAGAATGATACTGCATCACACACACACACACACACACACACACACACACACACACACACACACACACACACACACACACACACGTCACCACATGTCACATTTAAGATTTACATCTAAAGTCTGATGGCAGCCAAGCTCGGAATTTGGGCAAATTGGGAGCGTCTCACTTTCTTTCGCTTCATATACGTTTCGACCAATCGTGTTGCTGAAAGGTCGTGTAAAGCGTGGAATCGGCGAACACACACTCGCGCCTGCAGTCGTAAACTGTCGAAAAAAGTGTCTGTAAACTGTACACTGGCCACTGTAGAATCACACATTATGTCAAAATCCCCTTCGGAAAGCTTCATCGGTAGAATATCTCCGCCCCCTTGCAGCCACTGGTTGCCTGTCCAGTCTACAGAATACAGACACACACACACACACACACACACACACACAGACAAGACACACACCTATGCCGTGGCCCTTCTTGCAGGAGTACTGGAGGCTGTAGTGGAGGTTCTGAGGCAGCGAGCACTGGCCTCGGCTCTGGGGACACAGCCGGAACGAGCCCGTCCAGTTTCCGTCCTTCCTGCAGCGGATACTGCTGGAACCCAGGCCCTGGAGGACAGGGAGTACACACACACACACACACACACACACACACACGCACACACACACACATGCATGCACAAACACACACACACACAGAAAGCAAGGACATTGAGTTGCCATCGCCATAAGCATGTGGAGAAAAACAATCCAACTGCTATCAGTTGCGTGTGGCAGGGCCTGAGCGGCGGGCCGGATTAAAAGGTGGACACATTTCAAAAAGTCGGTGGCAGCAAGACTATTCTGGAAATCGATAGCAATCCAATTAGCGTGGCGACTAATTGAATAGGGCCGAGGGAGATGGAGGGGGTGTAGGTGGAGGAGGGGATGAGAGACAGAGGAGAAGAGAGGAGGAGGAGGAGGTGGAGGAGGAGGAGGTGGAGGTTTGGCAGGAGAGAGAAAGACGAAGGATGATCCGAAGTGGCAGAAAGAAGTGAGGAAGTGCCCTTGGTGAGAGACGACAGGTATGCGTCTTATAAAACTAATTTGCACAGAGTTACTCACGCCAGGGCAGTGCTTTGGATATGGAAATCGGATTGGACTAATGCCACTGGAGAGACATGGGGTTTTCGTTTGTGTGTTGCCTTTATTTTATTCATCATTTGTTCGTGTTGTTTTCGAGCCATCACAAGAATTAGAAAGTACGTCCACGCTCATGGGACGCTGTAAATGACACACCGATGCTAAGACACGTATGCTTGCATATCTATAATATAAGTATGAATAATATAATCTACGTCACAATGTGTGCACCAATATTGCGGTCATCAACCATGCCTTTGGGTGCTGTTCAAATATTAAGTGAACAAAAAGCTGCAACAATCGGGGCTAAACTCAATGAAATAGTTAGAAATTGAAAAATAACTTTGAAATATCGCCGTTAAATGACGGGCTTCTTTCTAAACATTAACATTCGGCTTATGCTCCGCGACAACATGCCACACGCTAACATGTCCTATGCTAACATGCTAACTCAACGCTAAGAAGCCCGACGCTGACAGTAGTATCCTAACATGTACAATACTAGCACGTTGTTACGCTTCCTATGCTAGCAAGTCGTATGCTAACATAATGCTATCTTAACACGTAACACGCTAACACGTCATGCGCTAACATATGCTAGGCTAACGCTACCTGCGCTAACACACACGGCATACTAGGCGACGGGGGGTGACGGGGCGGCGGGACACGGAAAAAAAAAAGGAAGTCGGGAGTTATAAAAAAAAAAATCGAGAGAGGGAGAAAGACAGACAGACCTGCTTGCAGGGAGCGTGCAGCAGCCTCACCGTGTGGGCGGAGCCTCCTGGACCACCGGCGGCGCCGACCACGGGGCTGGAGGCCGGCGGCGGGTCGGAACAGTTGAGCCGGCAGACGCTGTCGAAGCGGAAGCCGTCGGTGCAGTGGTACGAGCCGTGGAAGATGGCGGGCGGCGCGTCGCACGTGACCGGCTCGCACGCGCCCTCGATCCAGCGGCCGTCCTCGGTGCACTGCCGCTTGAACGCGCGCCTGTGTGCGGAAAGAACGAAGCCCACGGGACGGACGAGCCGTGAGGTTGGGGAGGTGGGAGGAGGCGTTCCTCAGGGCTCGGTGTGTGTGTGGATGTAGGGTTATGTATTCAGGACATGACACTTGTGGCCGTTTGAGGGGTTTGAGCTTTGAGCGGGAAGTGAGGCAGTTGACCTGATCGGTGTGTATTGTTTTGTCTCAACTCTTTCTCTGCGATAAATCTTTGATGAAGATTTGATGTGATGACCAACGTCATTTGAGATATAATGTCGGTCTTTCTTGGCAATACGTTAAGCTGAATTAAACAGCCAAATTAATATTTCTTTGGAAATATTACAAAGCGAAACCCAAGGGATGCCTATAGGTTGGACTGTTGGACAAACCCACACCCTTCCAGCTTGGGGGGGGTCAACACCCTGAGACCCTAAACTTCCTAGACTGGTGGTCTTCAAACAATTTTTACTAATGGACCCCTTCAAAGATAATTTTTTCACTTCAGTAGCCTCTTCACCGGAACCAAAACTGAACATGAAATGGGATTGAACATGAAATGAAGATTTTTGTGATTCATTGATTTACCGAACGTGTATGTTGGTCGGCCTCTTCAGATTGACATATTAAGGTGGTAATCAGATTGACTTCATTTTTTTGAGGTGGCATTCGTATTTGTAAATCTTATTTTATTTGTATTATTCTACTGTTTATTTCTCTATTGTTTTATTGTATTGCTATGCCACCTGGCGCAAGAATTTCCTTCGGGATCAATAAAGTTGTATCTTATATTATCTTTTGTCTTATTCATAACCAATATTACCAATAATATAACTAATATTAAAATGGCAAAAAGGAAACTGTATCGGGGTCCTGCATCGGGTTAGGTGACTCGCGGATGGCATTTTGTCGCAATTTTTTTTACGGGTTCGGTTCTGGATAAATATTCAATGGAATGGACGGCTTCATTTATGCTAAATTGTATTTCCTGGATACCTTTGTTTTAAAATATGTTTTCTTAATTTCACATGTATGAAACGGTCCAAAAGTATCACTTTAAACGTAGGCTATTAATCCTAACCCAATGATTGAAATGATTCCATCCCACGGGTTTTGAGCCAAATACGTGGTTGATCATAAGTGATCATTATGAGACGTTTTCACTGGTCATGGTTATTATCGGATATGTGGGCTGGTTAGTGGCCATATGTGCGGGTGGCGGGGCGGGTTTTGAAAAAATCAGACCCGTGCAGGACTCTACCCTAGACTCCTCCCCTTTCCATCCCCTGTGTGTGTGTGTGTGTGTGTGTGTGCGTGTGTGTGTTCTCTGTACCTCTTGGGCTTCTTGGCGACGTGGTAGCCCGGCCGGCACTTGTACTTGCACAGGGAGCCCACTTTGAGGCCCGTGTCGTTGCAGCGCTTGGTCTGCAGCACGGCATTGGGCACGGGTGGCGGCGCCGGGCAGCGCAGCTCGCACAGCGCCTCGGGGAACGACCACAGACCGTCCTCCAGGCAGGTCAGCGTGTTGTTCGTACCTAGGTTGAACACAGATATAATACGGTGAATGGATCGCATTTATATAGAGCTTCACAGTATTGCCTCACATTTACCCATTCATCACACCGACGGCGGTGTCAACCATGCAAGGTAACAACCAACACGTCAGGAGCAGTTAGGGTTAAGGTGGCGTCTTGCTCAGGGACACCTCGACACTTAGCTAGGAGGCAGAGCCCGGGGATCGAACCAGCAACCTTCCAGACAACCGCTCTTAACTCCTGAGCTACTGCCGCCCCTGGTGACAGTTGAACGTCACTAACTGCCCTTTTTTCCGCCGCGAATGGACAAAAAGTCCAGTGTGATCGTTCGTGGGAGTCTTTTTGTGTGCTGGCGGCCATGTTGGTTCATCGGGGGCCGGAGGAATCCATTAGAATTATTAGAATCTTTGGAGACCACGACAACACAACGCATTGTTTTTTTTTTGTAGTTCTGCGTTTCTGTCTCTAGCGTAGGGTAGCGTTTAGAATGCATTCCAAATTCTACGAAATTAACGCGCACGTTATATGCATCCCTGGAATATGGGATCCCTCCTATGTGTTTATTTATAAGATTTCTATCAAACTATGCTAACTTTATTAACTGCGCGAACTTTGCGAACTGCGCTAACTTTCCTAACTTTTCTAACTGTGCTGAATGTTCTAAATATTTCATTCCACTAACTATGCTTACGTTTGATCCGACGGAATGGAACTGCACCGAAATTGTAATAAAATCACTTGACAACAAATTAAAATGCCAAAGTGGAAAAAATTATTGTTAAGTCGTAAAAAATCGTATCACAACATTCGCGTTCAACGCCGAAACATCCCGGGATCGCGCCGCGTTAAGACTTCACCAGAGAGCGTTAGCGTCAGCTGAGGACAAAGTGTGGGAGAGTGAACGTTGGACGGACGGAGAGACCGGAGGGAGGGAGGGAGGGAGGGAGGGAGAGAGAAGGGAGGGTTGGTCTTGGTGGTGGATGTTACGCAGGACTACGGCACCATCTTTCACGCTCTTGACAAGCGATGACAGCTATAAAACTCAACAAGCACTTTCATAGAGTATAAAACACCACAAGCCCGCAGAAGATCCTCAACAGATAATCTGCAACAGTTTAAGCGTGTGTGTGTGTGTGTGTGTGTGTGTGTGTGTGTGTGTGCGTGCGCTTGTGTGTGTGTGTGTGTGTGCGTGCGCTTGGGTGTGTGTGTGTGTGTGTGTGTGTGCCTGCATGTGTGCGTAGGTGTATTCACGTGTACACTCCTGTTTGTCTTCATGCGTACATGTGTGCGTGTGTGTGTGTATGTGTGTGCGCACACACACCCGTGTCTGTTCACACGATGACTGATGACTGATTCTGATTCTGATTCTGAATTGTGATCTCCCGCCACTTCAACTTGTGCCTCACCTACGAGCTGTGCGGGCTCCTTGCACTGGAAGACGCTCTTCTTGCCGTACGTGGTGCCGTCCGAGAAGTCAAATTGCGCCGGGTGCACGTGGTACTTGTCGGGCAGACCGCAGTCCACCGGCTCGCATGACACCTGCTTGTTCCACTTCCCGTCCGCGCAAGTGATGGCCACTGTGGAGTCCAGCTGCAGACACACACACGCCACACACACCACACACACATGCCACACACCACACACACACCACACACACACACACACGCCAGACAGGAAGAGAATCAAGACTGACAGAATGGACAGACACACTGGAATAGATTATGGAGACTCCGATGTACAGAGACAGAGGCAGACTGGAATGTACCGTGAAGACAGACAGACAGACAGATACATATACAAACGTATATACCAGGGTCTGCGTGAATAGTCTTTTCTGATTGGCTGCCAGGTGTGCTTTTTATATTTGGCTCACGTTTAATCACTTCTAAATTCATCTGCTGGCCAACTTGTAAGCAAAGCAACTTTAAAGAGCAGAGCTGTCAAAGAGTACTTGTTATCAACTTGATAAATTAACAGCCGGGAAGAAAAACACGACCAGATCGCCGATTTGGCCATTTCTTTCAATCTCTTTGGAGAATACAACAATTTTTTGAAGTACGGGACGAAGCAGAGGAAACAACGATGTAATACTTTGAGTCAACGAGTTACCAAGGAGACGGAGCCATAAACGTTGCTTACCCCACCAACCCTCGTGATTTACACCGTGACGAACCGGCGTGGTTGTAAAAGGGGACTCGAGTTTTTCCTTGTCATGACAACCGTAAGCTCTTGCTTCATAACCTTTCAATTTTTGGGGTAGAAACTTTCATCAGACTTTGCGAATGCTCGTGAAAGTTTTGCATTTTAAAATTGAAAGGTTTCTAAGCGAGAGCTTACCGGTTAGTCACGGCGTAAATCACAACGGGGTGAGGTAATCGAGGGTTACGGCTCGTTCACCATAACCTGATACAAAGCATTGATATAAAGTATTGAATAAATGTTTCCTCTGCTGGGTCCCCATTCTTCAGCAATTGTATTCCCGAAATAGATAAGAAAGAAATGGTCAAATCAGCAAAATTTTTGTTGTGTTTTTCTTCCCGGTCATTGTTGATAACTCAGCTATGCTTGCCGCAGTTGAGAACCAGTAAGCTTTGACATCTCCAGTATTGCTCTTTTAGAAGTGATTAAACTTGAGCGGAATTATGTGTATACAATATATACGCTTTTAACGCACACCTGGCGGCCAATCAGGAGAAGGTATTCACCCGGACCACGGTGTATACGTTTGGATATCCGTCCGTCTGTCTCAGTGTTTCGCGTCGTTAGTATTGTGTGGTATATACGTAAACACATTCTATAAAGACCAAGACAGACTGGAATATACTGTCAAGTCTAAGGCAGACAGACAAACACGTTGATTATTGATTGATCATCAGCAAAATCATGATACAAAATGAACGATAAAAACATCTGCATCAACAATAAAGACAAACAATAAGTGTAGAATAGCACGTGCACACACACACACACACACACACACACACACACACACATGGTCACACATCCCCTATTTTTAACCCTCTTTAAATAATTAACGCTTTTTAAGCTTTTTACAAACAGCCGAGCGATGGCGATGGAGGGTGAGGTGACGGGGGGGGGGGGGGCCCCGTGGAGCCCGTTAACCCGGACAGATGTGGTCAGCGTTTAGCGTGGGGCCTGTGGGGGAGGGGGGACCGGGGGGGAGGGGGGGGGGCACCCTGCGGCTCGGATGTCCTGGAGACGTGTGAGACAATGTCACGTGGCGCTTAGCTAGCCGATACGCTACACCTCACTACAGATATAACGACGGGGAGGGGGGAGGCGAGAGGGAGAGAGGGAGGGGGGGAGGAGAGAGGGAGGGAGGGAGGGGGGAGGAGCGAGGGAGGAAGGTTCGATCCCCTACGCCCAGTCTACCGTTAGAGGCCCGAACCCCCCACCCGCTCCTCAATTACACCTATCTGAATTCAGATGACTCTTTGGCATTGAATAAAAGAGACAGAGAGGGCAAGAGAGAGAGGGAGGGAGGGGGAGAGAGAGAGATAGAGAGAGAGAGAGAGGGATAAACAGACAGGCAGACAGATAGATAAATAGAAAAATGGTGTGACGGTATGTGATGGCAGATGGATAGATACAGACAGAAACAGAGTGAGAGACAGAGACAGATAGACAGAAAGACAGAGAGAGAGAGAGAGAGAGAGAGAGAGAGAGAGAGAAAGAGAGAGAGCGAGAGAGAGAGAAATGGAAAGAGAGAGAATAGTCAAGACACTGCATGACGGATCAGCATGAGGATATTTGCACACTCCTCAAGCGTACAGCGCAGTGCATGCCAGTGCTGAAGTTATAGACTCTCTATGACAGAGAGTATGGCTGATTGGAAACAGCAGTGAACCATGTTCCCACTGATTGAGTTATGATATTGAAAGGTCTGGCCAGAAGTTGCATAGAAGAATCTCATGCATTTTAAAGCGATCCTGTGTGTGTGTGTGTGTGGGCGTGTGTGTTTCTCTCTGTGTGTGTGTGTGTGTGTGTGTGTGTGTGTGTGTGGAAGGCATGTGAATATGTGTACATACATGCATTGTGTGTGTGTGTGTGTGTGTGTGTGTGTGCGTAACCCAAAGTGACAAATGAAAAAAAAAACAGCACACATTTCCAGTGGGGTTATTTCTCTCTCTCTCTCTCTCTCTCTCTCTCTCTCTCTCTCTCTCTCTCTCTCTCTCTCTCTCTCTCTCTCTCACTCTCCCTGATTGGTGGTTCATAAAAGCCTTTTCTGAGAGACGGGTCGTAATTGGTGGAAATCATACAGCACATTGTGAGGGGGGGGGGGGGGGGGGGGGGGGTCAGGGCTCATAAAGACCTTCCTGGAAACAAGGACAGTGAATGGATTTCAAAACAGTCCGCATTCTCGCTGAGGTTCACCGGAGAGTTTTCCAGGCCGTGACTTTTTTTCGTCCGTAATCTTTAATATTGGAAATAGCGCTCGTTTCTGTGAAAAAAAAAAAAGAAATAAAAAAAAATGAAAATATAGTTTTGGCCCGCGGTTTAATATTTGCGGAGATACGACCAAAACACGGAGAATGACCCGTGCCTCGTCCAAACCGCAGACGTTTGACTCCGTCCTCTCATAAAGTGCACCGTGTAACACGGTAGAGGCGCTCCTGCCAACATATCTCACATCAAAACAGGATAGCTTTTATTTTTTTGTTTTTTCTCCCCCGTTTCTCTCCCGATTTCACGTGACGATAACTACATATAAACTACATATAAATCCCCCCCCCCGTTTAGCCGCACGCTGCTAAACGTGATTTAGGAAGTCGGACGTAACGCGTCCAGTCACAACATGTTATTAGTGTAACATGTGTGCCTCGTAATACGCGCGCGGCCTCGTATGTTTGCGGGGTGACATGTGTGTAGCATTAGGTGTGTGTTGTTGCCGAAGGTAAATAGCGTGACATTGTTTTACATGTATTGTTTTAATGTGTATGTAAACACCACACACACACACACACACACACAGGCTCGGTGTGTGTGTGTGTGTTGTGTGTTGTGCTGTGTTGTGGTGTGTGTGTGTGCATGTGCATGAATAAGTGAGTCTCTGTGCATGTGTGTGTGTCTCTTCCCGACTGTGTGTGTGGTGTGTGTGTGGGTGTGTGTGCGTGTGTGTGGCTCTTCCGCGATCTGTGTGTGTGTGTGTGTGTGTGTGTGTGTGTGCGTCTCTGTGTGTGTGTGTTGTGTGTGTTTGAATGCGTGTGGAGTTCCCTTTCTTTTAAAAACTTTATGGCTCCCTATTCCTCCTCCACAGGTTTTTACAATGTCTGCCCACCGGCTCTAATTCAAGCCAGACAGACCGCGGGACACACAGGCCCACTGGCAGGTCCCCCATCCATCACAAGGCCCTACTTTACCTTAACATGACACACACACACACACACACACACACCACACACACACATAACACACATCACAACACATACCACAGACACACACACACACACACACACACACACACACACACAACCACATACAGGCACACATGCACACAAACAAATGCAAACACACACGCGC